>JAJIBD010002160.1:0-21560 GCA_021461705.1 Cryptotis parvus | reverse complement strand
CCTTGCATGTGGCTAGCCCATATCAGCTTAGGTTCCATCCCGGCATCCCATGGTCCCCAAGCACCGCCAGGAGTAATTCCTGAGTGCAGAGTCAGGAGAAACCCTTAGCAATTGTGGGGTGTGACCCAAAAAGAAAAAAAGAAAAAAGGAAAAAAAAAATTGTTCATGATTGGGTTTAATTCATATAATGTTCCCTTACTGGCATCCCTTCAGCAGTGTACATTTCCTACCACCAATATCCCCAGATTCCCTTTGCCACTTTTCCCAGCCTGCCTCTGGGAACTATTCTTCTCTCTCTCCTCCCCTCTATCTCTCTTTATCTCTCTCTTCTTTTGGGGCATTGTCAGGGTTACTTTGGGGTCCCGACTGTGTCAGGACAGTTCTCGTCTACCTCCGAGGATGCCAGGGGAACAGATGAAAACTCACGATTCCAGCACAGTTCCAAAATGCTTTTAATAGTACAAAAGTTCTGCCACGCAATCCAATATAATGAAAAAACTCTAGCTCTGGTCTGGAGCTTAGACCATACAAAGAGGCCCAGAGTCTCCACAAGAGAAGATCTCACCCAAGAAGGGAGTCCTAAAGAAGGAAAAAAGGCTAAGGGGCCTCAAGTCAGTCCCCTTTTTATGCACAGTAATCTATCTGTGACAGAGAGGTGTGTCAACAAAGAACCCTAAACAAGATTGTAGAAGGGCGGTGTCACACTATCGAGGTATAAACAAGGTTATGCAAGGACTAGATCCCTTCTAAGGAGATTCCTCTCTTATGTAAAACACTGGAGAGAGGGAGGCTGGTAAAAGTAATACATCTTAATTTTCATGAGCTTCATGTAATCTAGATGGTACACACAAGGTCCTTCTATTTATTATCTGCACCAGGGGTGATTCTGGGTATCTTGTTCTGTATACTGAAAGGGCCACACTCAGTATACGAGCACAAATTAGATACCTGCTTGAGAGCAAACTATTATGATCCTTCCTATAATCTTCCTATAGTCTCACGTAGCCAGGGCGGTAATCTCCTGGTAAATTCTAACTGTCCCAAACTGGGTGCGGTGGGTATAAAGAGGAGCTGTGCCCAATCTAGAAAACATAGATTAGAAACATTATACATCTTAGTAGATATATAATAAGTTAGAAGTTATTCAGAGTCAAAGGTGACTTCTGTAACCCACACCCTCTAGCAGTGTTTACATAGAAAGAGATATCTCATTAGAATTAACCTTGGCTTAGGAACATATAAATGGGTAAGCTGTGTGTGGGTAAAACAGCAAAACTCCCAGACTAAGCTAAACCTGTATCTATCAAGGGAGGGCATTATTTTTATAGTACAGGTACTGAAGGTTATCATACATATCCCTTTACCTCCTTTCAGCACTCAACTTTTTCCAGAGTGATGGTTTCCAACTACCATTGTCATAATGTTCTGCTTTCTCTGCCCTAACTGGGCTCCCTTCCCAACTTGTGCCAAGTTTCCAACTGTGGAGCAGTCCTCCTGGCCCCTCATTTTACTGCCTTTTGGTATTAGTCTCCTATTATGTATTTTTGTATTCCACAAATGAGAGCAATCATTCTATGTCCTGTTGTCTTCTGGCTTAAATGCTTCTAGGTTAGCCTTAGATTTGGCCTGAATTGCAGACTCATCTCTAATTATCTATTCAAGAGTTCCTCTTTAATACTTAAGTATTTTTAAATCAACATGTTATCTACTAGTACTCTCGACTCCATTTCTTTTTTCAATAAATGATGACTATTTTGTAGTAGCTCAGTGCAGACATCTTGGAACCAACATTGCCTCCCATTTCCTCATATACAAGCCTCATCTCACAGAAAATCCATTAGTGACAACTTTAAAGTAAATGCTCTCAAACTCTTCCAAGTTTCCCACCACCACTAGGCAGCTCTAAACAACCATCAGTGCTTTCTGAGAGTTATTTGCACTAGCTCACACATTCTTTACTTCCTTCTATTCTGTTCTCTGAAAAGTTGTTAAAGGATCTTCCTGAAATGTTGATCATGTCTGTCATCTCTTCAGTCCTCCAAACTGCTTCTCTCACCTACAGTTCACAAGAACCTCCAAGTCCTTCATACTTAGGTCCCCCATATTGCAGTTTTGACCAAATCTCCTCTTTCACTCATATCTGTCTAGGCGATGCTCTTGGAATGGGCTCAGCATATGCCCATTTCAGCCTCTTATTCCTCCATCTCTCTCTGTAGAAGCTCTTCCTCTGCTTTTTTAAGTCTAGAGGATTTGCTTCTCTCCTGTCTCAGCTTTTTGGCTCAGATTTTTATCTCCTCAGTGAGATTCTATGCCTGTCTAAATGGACAAGCACACTGCAACACCTCCTATCCACCACCCTTTCTTATTTTCCACCTGAAAATAAAAAAAAGAAAATGCATACATGTAAGCTTCTGCTTGTTTATCTTGATTATTGTCTGTCTTCTCCTGATAGAATGAATGTTCAGATTTCATTTGCTGCTATATTTCCAGACTAGAAAGGAATGCCTGTCTCTGAATAACTACTCAGTAGGTACTTGTTAACTGAATGAATGAGAAATACATTTGTTATTGTAAGTTAAGGGGACATTTCTTTTAAAGCACTGAACATTTTTTGTTTGTCAGCCAGCTTGATAGGTGGTCATGGAAATTCTGACTGTTGTCTTTCTGGGTAGTACTCTACATGCTGTTAAACTGTTTGGATGAATTACACCACCAACACTCCATCATATTAGCATATTTTTATATTCTGTTTGTAAAATTCTTACAACCAACTGTAGTATAAAAATTTTCCCTGGAGTATTGAAAACAGTTGAGAACACAGATTGCTGAGCAAATAGACTAAGGAAATAACTATGCCTCAAAGTATGGAGGTTTTTTTTAATCACTTCCAGGAGCTATTCTTTTCTATTACTTGTTAGACTGAAACAATTCAATCTTGTGACAAGCACTGAATTTTAGCACAGGAGGATCATGTGCTTTTCTCCTGCTAAATTGATGAGTACAGCCCCCCAAATGCTAGTAGAGAACCTCTCAATTCTACATTCTTTGAAATGAACTCCAGACTAGACAACACAATGTAAGGTTGGAACACAGGAGAAGAAAGAAAATATTTTCTCTTTTCTTTCTAGACTAGAAAGGCAAAGGGCATTCCTAGAAAGGAAAGGGCATTCCTAGAAAGGAAAGGACATTTCTAGAAAGGGCATTCCTTTCTAGTCTGGAACTATAGCAACAAATGAAATCTGAGCCTTCATTCTATCAGGAGAAGACGATAAGTTATAAAGATAAACAAGCAGAAGCTTACATGCATGTTATCTACAAACCTTATCTACAAACCTTGCTTCATAGGCACAGTTGATGTCCTCAAAAAGAAAAATGCGCTTACCAGTATCAAATGCAAAGAGGAAAGAATAGCTGCTCATAATAAAGGCCTTGCAGTCGGTTGGCAATAAAACTGTTCAGAATGCTGTCCTTCAGTTGTTTAGTTTTTGTATCTTGACATTGCTCTCTATGTGTGTTTCCTAAGGCTGCAAGGCAATGTCTTATCCTTTTTAAGAAAATAATAAAAACTATGCTATATACACACACATACAGACATACATTCATACATATGTTGTACTTTATCATAAAAAATAACTTCAACAAGCATTTAGATTAGTTCTGTTCTATTTAAATAACAAGAAGAAATATTCTGCTAACTCATTCTTTAAAATATGATAATGGTGTCTATTAGTTGTTGGAAACATTGTTGAAAAGATGAGTTATACCAGGTAAATATTATGTCACATATTATTGAGCCAGGTTTGCTTAAAATTACTTCTCCATTTTAACATGTTTTTCTATTTAAATATTAGTATGTTGCAACTTTAAAGGAAAGAATGACTTAGAGAGAGACAGAAAAGAGAGAGAGAGAGGAGAGAGAGATGCTCCTTTTATATTCTCTGAAGGCCTGGGATCATTTTCTCTGTGATCTCAGGAGTGAATATGGAGGGACTGGAGTGAGCATAGTGGGTAAGTCATTTACCTTGTATGCATCTGCCCCAGAGCTTTTAAGCCCCACCACCCCATATGCTCCCCTTGAGCACCAAGAGGAGTAATTTGTGAATGCAAAGTCAGAAGGAAACCCTAGGTATCGATAGGTGCCCCACACAAATGAGTGAATAATGTAGAATCTTCCTTTCAAGTTCAGTGATTTCTCACTTGTTTCTTTCTTTATTATTATTATTATCAATAATAATAATAATATTAATATGATCTGGCTTATCACAGCCCAGCTCGCAACGGCTGCAAGCAGCCGAGTGGTTCATCAATAAATGCTCGATTTTGAGATGATTACAAGAGTATGCTACCCGACGGCAGAGCCTGGCAAGCTACCCGTGTCATATTTGATAATATGCCAGATACCAGTAACAATTACATCATTCCCATGACCTAATGGAATGGTTTGAGCCCCTCTTTATGTTCCTGGATCAAGCAGGTGCCCTTGGGCTTTACTTACATGAGACAGGTCATATGGAGATGTTACTGGTGCCCGCTTGAGCAAATCGATGATGAATGGGGAAGACAGTGACAGTGATATCATCATCATCATCATCATCATCATCATCATCATCATCATTATCATTTATATGGTGGAAGCTACCCCTGGAGCTTACCTCCGAAGAGCGATAAAGGGGCTTGGCCAGCCCCTAGCCGAGTCCAACACTGCTCAAGGGTTCGCTCACATGTGTGGGGAAGTGGCCATGCTGGCCGGACTTGGAGTGGGGATTTGGGCTCCTCCACCTCCACGCCAGCTACCCCAGAAGAGAGACACACGCCAGACCCACATCTCTGTTGGTGCGCAACATCTTAGATGTTAGGATCAGGTCCTTTCAGGATCTTTCACATTTATACACTGCATACGTTCCTAGGCAGGTTCTAGCTGGAAACCCCGTCATCCCAGTAAGCCTAGCAAGCCCAGAGCAAACCCCCACATTATGAGGTCAGTCGTTCTCAACATCCAGACTCCACAGTTCCTCAGAGCTCCACCCAAGAGAAACCTGATCTTTCCCCTTTAAGTTTCGTCAGTAAATGCTCGATATGAAAGCATTCTACTGAGACTATACCACCCACACAGCAGAGCCCTGGCAAGGTTACCTGTGTTTTATTTGATATGCCAAAACCAATAACAATTATGAACCTCATTTCCATGATCTGGAAGGAATTGTTTGAGGCTCTTCCTGTCCCTGGAGCAAGGAGATGCCCTTGGCTGCGATGCTTGCAACAGGACATATGGAGATGTTACTGGTGCCCACTTGAAGAAAATTAATGAACAACAGAAAGACAAGTGATACAAGTGATACAAGTGATTAAAGTTACAAGTTTTGGGTGTCACTGGAAATCAACATTTGCATATACTGTATAAAATTTTTTCACTAAAAAGTTACGTTTGTATTCTTCATCATATAATTGACTTATTTTTATCTTATTTACATACTTCTCTCCCCTTCCTTCTTTTTTATTAGAACCAAGTTATATATATATACATATATGTAATATGTGTGTACATATATAAATATAAAACCACACACAATATTGTATATTCTAACAAGCTCTCTCACTTTGTGATCTTAGACACAAGTACACACACAAGATTTGAAAATAAAATCAAACAAGTAGATCAAAAATCACGTTTATAGGAACAGTTCAATGATACAGGGTACTTACATTGCATATTATCTGACCATGAAAAAGCAGTTATATCTTACAAGAACAAATGTGGTTTATTCAGAGACAAACCAATGAAAGAGAGGGCATATCAGAGACCCAGTTCATGGAAAGACACAGGTTTCCTTTAATGAACCCAAGTACTTCACCCCTCAATAACCTTTGGAAAACCTGCCCTATTCCAGTTCTGTTCGAGAGGAGGAAAAAGCATCCTTCCTCTGGGAGCTGCAGGCAGATATGTGTGTGGGTGTGACTAGCCTCCCAGCCTCATTTATGTAGGGTCCTAAACTCTAATATTCACAGCAACATTTTTACTAAAATAAAAATGTGAGACCCTCAAGTGCCAGAATGAACTTGCCATCCCCAGAGAGGATGTTCTCCTGTGAGCTTATCCTGGTCATTCTGAATGCTTTCACAAATCTCAGCCTGCTCTGAGGTTTAAATGGCTTAAAGAAAAAAACCCTCCAGGCAAGTAGGCACATTAATGTGGAGGTATGAGCAAGACTAACTTTCTTTACTTGGCTCAAAAGCAGAAAAGCTTCTGCAACTGGCTTAGAACAGGGTCATTACTAAATAAAAAATACCAAAAGGAGTTGGCAAGAGCTGTAGATATTTTGAAAAAGTGTTTTGTATTTTGTTGTTGTTGTTGTTGTTTGCATCACCCCGGCAATGCTTAGGGGTTACTTCAGGCTCTGCACTCAGGAATTAATCGTGGTGTTGCTCAGGGGACCATATGGGATGCCAAGGATCTAACCCAGGTCAGCTGTGTGCAAGGCAAACACTCTACCTGCTTAACTATCACTTGGGTGGCTTGACTTATACTCTCTCAGCAGACTTATACTCTCTCTTCCCAGGTCAAAGTGGTTCTTGTTTAACACTGGGCAGATTTATCTAAGGGAAACTTCCACACTGAAAAAAAATAAGAGACTTTGTCGGGAAAGGGCTCTGGAGCTGACAGCGACAGTCCAGGTGAGCCCCTAAGGGGAAACTGCCCTGGACTGTCCCTGCAGGTTGGCACAGATCTGGTCAACTTGACTGCATCCATATTAGGTCCGCCATAGGTGGTGTGTATGCCCCTTGGTTGGACTGACTCAGGCACAGGGATTTCTGGGTGGCCCATCAGGATCTATTATGGGATGATTTTTCTGCTCCTTTGGAACTTTTTGGTAAGCAGTTGTTAGCTCAGGATATCCTATACAAGAGAGTCAGTTATTAGGGTAATCAAGTCATTCTTTTCCTCTTCACACATACTTTTCATCCTATACATGATTAATAGAAAATAGAAGCTAACTGAAAATAATGGTGACTAGAAAACTTTCCATCCTAGAAATATAAGCTAGAATTGTAAGTCATTTTTCACTATTCTTCAGCACAAATGAAAACAACAGAAATCTGATATTCTGGTGTTAAGGTTTTCTGAATACTGTGGAACATAATAAAGAACTTTATTTTTCATTTTATATTTTAGGCATTATGATTAATAGTCCTATTCACATTAAGGTGTATACATTTGATGTAATAATACCAAACTGTCCATCAGAGTGTTCTTCTTAACCTATTCCCCACCACTCTCCCACCCCCACCCCCCACTCCACTCCCCAGCCCCCACCACTCCATTCTCTGTACCAATTCATCATCAAGTGAAGCTCAGTTCTGTAGAGCAGTTCTCAGATTCTGTGGCCTTTGTTCTTTTTTTTGTTTGTTTTTTTGGGTCACACCTGACAATGCTCAGGGGTTTCTCCTGGCTCTGCACTCAGGAATTACTCCTGGCAGTGCTCAGGGGACCATATGGGATGCTGGGGATCGAACCGGGACTCCACTGGCTGGCTGCGTGCAAGACAAACCCCCTACCCGCTGGGCTATGGCTCCAGCCCCTTCTGTGGTCTTTGGACATTTGTTATTCCCCTGTATTTCTTTATATGCCACTTTCAGTATTTGTCCCTCTGACTCACTTTACTCATCATGGTACTCTGCAATTCCACCCCCAGAGCAACAAATGCATAATTTTACCCTTTCTTTTACATATCCTAGGAGTATTCCATTGTGTATATAGGCCACCATAATAGAGAACTTCTTAAGATGACCCACCACATGATTTAATTACAGGGTAGTGCTTACTGGGGAAGACATACCCATAGAAACAGATGTACACTGCATAGGGTAGAAAACTTTCTTTGTTGTCAGGCAACAAAGGAAAGTGCTGCAGGTAGATTGGTGGGGGTGGAGGTGAGGCTCATAATGAGTTTTGGAGAAATAGTAAAACTTGAAAAGAAATTGCCTCCCGTCAAAGAAGGAATAAGGAGCTCAGCCCTTTGAGATGCAAATCTTGAGCTCTTTGGAGATAAAGAAACCAAAGCTCCACCCAGAGCAGGGCAGATCCCCAGAAAAGAAACAGTTACAGAAGAATCTGAACTGCCACCCCAGCAGAGCCTCACAACAAGCCAGACCACCCTCCCTACTCCATGGGGCCCGCCATTTTCCACATCCGGACTTCCCTCTCGTCACAACTCCACCCAGCAGACCAGACTATCACAACCCGGCTCGCGCCCGCGTGGTTCATCAATAAATGCTTTATTTAGAGGTGTCTACAAGAGTATTCCACCAGCACGGCAAGCCTGGCAAGCTGCTTGTGTAGTATTTGATATGCCAAATACCAGTAACATTTATATTAGGTCATTCCCATGACCTAATATAATGTTTTGAGGCTCTCTATGTTCCTGGAGCAAGCAGATGCCCTTGGGCTCTACTAGCATGAGACAGGACATATGGAGATATTACTGGTGCCTGCTCTAGCAAATAGATGATTAACGGGAAGATAGTGATAGTGACAGAAGAATCTAAAGATTCAGATAAGTTTATGAAAGAATCAGTAAGTCCAAAGCTTTCTGGGTGACAACACCTGGAAATGTGTATGTAGCAGAGAGCAAGACAATTTGGTGAAATTGTATCTGCCCCAAAGCAACAGCTTTTTGTGTTCTGAGAAGCCTGTGTTCTCTCTTGAATTCTCATCTCCCCCCCACCCCTCACATTTCTCTAAATTTCTTTTGTTTGTTTGTTTGTTTATATATATTTATTTTCCTTTCTTTAAACACTGTGATTTACAAAGTTTTTTACAGTACACTTGTTTCAAGTAGTCGACATTCCAACACTGGTCCCACCATCAGTATGCCTTTACTGCCATCAAATCTAAATTGTTTTTAATAAACTTATTTAACTGCACTATTCACCTCCTCCTAATGAAACTCTTTTGTGGAGGAAGGCAGCAGACCTGGAGTGTTTGTCCCAAGGGAAGGACTGACTTTCCCTTCCCTGAAAAGCAATTCCCCATTGCTCCATATGTGCATAGCTCCCAGGGCACTCTGGTGGGACCAGTCCCCAAAACTATCAGGCTTCAAGAGCAACTTGATGGCTGCATCACAGACCAGTGTGACATTTGCTGCTGCATGAATGTTCGGAGAAGACTCCACCAGCCCTGACCTGTGCAAGTTGCCTGTGGCTGAAGCGGGGTGGCAAAACATGTGGAAACACTGTTGTGTTGCTTTTCCCTTGCTCCCCCACTTTACCAGGTCACCCAAAATAAAAATACTGATTCTAGAATCACTGTTTATTATTTTTTTTTGCTTTTTGGGGTCACACCTGGCAATGCTCAGGGGTTACTCCTGGCTCTGCACTCAGGAATCACTCCTGGCGGTGCTCGGGGATCACATGGGATGCCGAGGATCGAACCCGGGCCGGCACAGGCCGGCCACATGCAAGGCAAATGCCCCTACCAGCTGGGCTATCGCTCCGCTCCGGCCCCAGTCACTGTTTATTATTGTAAAACTTCTGCACAGATTTTATACTGCATTTTTAAGGTAGTATAATACGAGTTGCTAACACCGAAAGTGTTTAATGTGCTTTATAATATAAAGTAAATTCAGCATTAGAATATCTGCATACTATCCTCATAGTTATTAATAATTTATATTTCAGCTATTTATATACTAGTAATGCATATTGATCAACTATTTCTCATAAAGACTACATGATAAATTGGGACATCTCATTACCTAACATTTAATGTAAAAAGATGTTCTTGTTAAATTTTATACTAGGCATACGACTATCTATACACCTTTGGCATATAAATGACTTGGAATATCTGCCTCAGGTGCCGATTATTCTTTGTTCGATCTGAAGTTAGTAATTGGTGGCTGTGGCTTTGTTTTAGGCTGTACTTTGCACTTGAAAAAATACTGATGCAAAACTGCTGGAAATTTATGTATATAATTTAAATTGTTCAGAAAATATCTGAACCTGATTTATGTCTGTGCGAGTGGAGGGGATGAGTTACATGTGGGTTTGTGTGTGTTACAGGACAGGGAGAGATGCTTGCTTGTGTGTGCTTATTTACATAGTTCAATCTGTGGGACTTAAAAGAGTCAAGATGTTATTGGATTGAAATTTTGTTCATTCATTTGGTGCAGAATTCCTGGTGACCTTTTCTCACATAAGGAAAACTATATCTTCAGTTAGCAGACTTCCCAAGGCAATAAATAATAAAAATGACCCTATCCAAAAATTAATTAGTCACACAACAAGGATGGCAAAAGTCTCTATGTCTATTTGTCTTGGAGGAGGTGGTGGAACACATTGACATTTCAGAGTGTTTTATTATAAGAGAACATCGGCCATTAGCACTAATGAGAGTTGTGTGTTTTTCATACTCAGGTCATCATTTCATCCTTGGTTTCAAAAAAAAGCTTTGAAATTTTTTCTCTTAAATGATACTCTATGGTATTTATGCTAACTTTTTTAATTGCAGCAATGACTTTTTTATGAACCATCTATCCTACCCATATGAATATCTAAAAGAAATGCAACTTTGCATTACTGTGATATTTGCTGGTCATCTATGTTCTCTTCAGAGAGAATTGCCTTTCATCAACACATCCAAAACACACAATTGGAAGAAAAAATGTTTGCTGAGTCTCCCTTCTCACTTCCAACCTGGATCCCTTGACTCTCAGAAAGTCTAGAATATCGTTTTTGTGAGCCTCAACTGCACCTTTGGGATATGGGCATAGAGCCAAATTCAATGTGTTGGAAACTTCCTAGAATTTAATTCCTGGAAAAATGAGGAAAAGAAACTATCATTGATTATTTAAAGAAAAAAAAAACCTCTTTCTAGAAGAACCTTGAATATCTATGCCTTCAGCAAGATTCTTATCATGAACCAAGCTGACTTCTTTCTCTTCCTCTTTAATTTTCAGGTACATTCCAGAGAGGCAAAATTTAAAGCTAAGTACTTGTAAGAATTAGAGGGGATGCATATATCTCCCTTGGCCCCAGGGTATAGGGAGGACTGATGAGAAGGAATGAAATTGGGAGAGTAAACAGATTCAGCTAGAAGCCAAGGGAAGCATTCATTTAATCCCCACATTAACAAAACATAGTGTAACATCATATAAGCTTCAATGATGAGTAGCATATTCTAGACTTGGGGAAGACAGAACAGACGTCAACATATAAACAAATAAGTCAAACACAGTAAGATGTCTATAGTGTTAAATGTGTATGCAAGGACAGGTATAGAAATGCTCTTCTTTTTAGCTCAAAAAGGTCTTGAGACCTCACTGGCTCAGGCAGAGGGACAGAGACAAGTAAAATGAAGATATAGATATGGACTATATCATAAGATATGGGCTGCACTCCTGAACAGGCCCTCCTATCCCTGGCAAGGCTGGTGTAGAGCTGAGCTCTGGAGAGACTAAGCTGTTTAAGTTTTTAAGTTTTTTAAGTTTTTAATTGTTTGAATTTTTAAGTTGTCTTGGGCAGGAAAGAAACAAAGACCAGTGGGAGATGAAACTGTGGAAAGAAAGCACAGAAAGCATTTAGAATGTGCTTGTTCTCCGTAGCTTTGAGAAATCTGGAAAATACGTGGACTTATGATGGAGCAGGTGAACATACAGGTGTAGATATCAGGTGAAGTTAGATTGGGTGATGGATGCAGATTTGTAAATCACCATTTAGGGGAGGACAACTTATAGGGCAAACCAGAACTTTGGAAAACTAGAATTTACAGTACAAACTAGAACTTTGATACATTAGAACTTACAGTACAAACTAGAACTTTGATAGACTAGAACTTACAGAACAAACTAGAACTTTGACAGACTAGAACTGAAGCAGGAATGTCCTGTCAGGTCGGAGGTGCTGAGATGAGACACCAGGAACACGATGTATATCCATTAATATTTTTAATGATCACCAGCCGGAGGGGCAGCAGTTCTCATCATGGCAGCTGACTAACCGCAGCTAACTGACTTTAGCTGACTAACCTGAGCTCGCTAACCTGAGCTCACTCACTTGGACTAACTCATTTTACTCACTGACTTGAGCTGACTGACAAACTGACTGACTGACCACCTCCACACAGACCCCAACTCCCTTATCCCTAGTCTCAAAGGGCAATACAGCTTAAAGTTTGCATGGTTTACATTACAAAGAGCAGTTCACATTCATTGAATAGGACTTAGGAATAATAGGAAGGGAGACAACCAGGAACAAAAAACCTGCAGGGGGTGCTATCTAGGTAAGATGAGATAAACAAAAGAAATTGATCACTTGATCACTTGATCACTTGAATCCCGTTATTCATCGATTTGCTCGAGCGGGCACCAGTAACATTTCCATTGGACCCTATCACGTGCCAATGTAGCCCAATGGCATCTGGTTGATTCAGGAATATGAAGAGCCTCAAACCGTTCCTTCAGGGTCTTAACAAGGAAGTCTGACCATCTTGTAGGTGGGCGGCCACGTGATCTTTTGACATCCCGTGGGATCCAGTAGGTAATGGCTCTAGTCCAGCGGTTGTCTCCAAATCGCATTACATGTCCAGCCCATCTGATTTTCGATGCCTTGGCAAACGAGACAGCATCCCTGATTCTGGAATAGCGACGGAGGTCAGAACTCCGATTCCTTCTCTCACTTGAGTGAGGCGTGATATTCCAAGCATAGCTCTTTCGATGCCTCTCTGGGAGACCCGAATAGCATTCTCATCCTGCTTTCGTAGGGCCCAGGTCTCTGAGGCATATGTTAATGCAGGGAGAATGGTGGAGTCGAAGAGATGTGCCCGGAGCCGGAGGTTCTTTGTCCTTTTAGCTATTTCTTCGATGCCTTTGAAGGCATTCCATGCCGCTCTCTTCCTCCTGCGCAGCTCAGGTTTTAGGTCGTTCATCATGTTGACTTCTCCACCTAGGTACACATAACTGCTCCATTCAGAGATGTTTGTTCCATTGAGAGTGAATGGGGCCTCTGGAACAAGTTCATTTCTCATGAACATAGTTTTCTTCAGATTCAGCTGTAGACCTACCTTTCCACATTCTCCGTCAAAGTCAGCCAGCATTTGTGCCGCTTGGCTAATGTTTGGTGTTATTAGAACGATGTCATCAGCGAAGCGGAGGTGGTGTAGTTGCCGACCATCTATCTTCACTCCCATTCCTTCCCATTCTAATTGTCTCATGATGTTCTCGAGGGTGGCACTGAAGAGTTTTGGTGAGATGGTATCACCCTGGCGAACCCCTCTTTTGACATCAATGATCACTTCTTTTGTAGAATGGTGAGATCCTGGTGGTGAATCCGTAATACAGCTCATGAAGGATCTTGATGTATTGGGTTTGAACACCCTGTTTGACTAGGGCTTCGATGACTGCTTCAGTCTCCACAGAATCAAAGGCTTTCTGTAAATCAATGAACGTGAGACAGAGTGGCATCTTGTACTCCCTACAAACCTCAATGAGCTTGGTTACTGTGTGGATATGGTCGATTGTGCTGAATCCTTTCCGGAAACCTGCTTGCTCACATGGTTGACCTTCATCTAGTGTTCTGCTAATCCTGTTCAGGATGACTCGTGTAAACAGCTTGTAGATGACAGACAACAGGCAGATGGGGCGATAGTTGCCGATGTCATGAATGTCTCCCTTCTTGAACAGTAGAACTGTCCTGCTGGTTTTCCATTGGGAGGGCACCTTGCATTCGGACAGGTAGCGTGTGAAGAGCCGAGCTAGTGTATTGATGAGTACCGACGGCAGATGCTTCAGATGTTCGGGTCTGACTTTGTCTGGGCCTGGTGCTGTTCCCTTCTTTACCGATGAGATGGCATGTCGGATTTCAGAAGGGAGAACGTTGGGAATGACATATCCATCCTGTGGAATTTGGTATGTTGGCAGGTGGATGTGGCTATCAAAGAGATTTGAGTAGAAGTCCTGGATAATCTTCTCCATTGCCTTTCTGGAAGATGTGATAGATCCATCAGGGCGTCGGAGGGCAGTCATCTTGGTCTTATAGTTGGCGAAGGACAGGCGGGCAGTGCGAATACTTTTCCCGGCTTCTGCTGCATCTTCCAGTATTTCTGCTCTTCTGTCTTTGAGGTCTGCTTTTATCGTTTCTCTGCACTGTTTAGCAAGCTTGGACGTTAGCATTAGGTCTCCTGAGGCTCGCGCCTTGCCACGTTGGCGAATGAGCTCAAGAGTTTCTGAAGACAAAGCGTCCTTTTGTGTCTTTCTCTCTCTCGGCATTCTTCGCACAATCATGGAGGTGCTGAACCAGTCGGTTGTATTCTTCATCGATGTCATCAATGATGGTATCTTCCCATGTTGCCGCAATGGTGCCAAAGAGTTCCCAGTTGGTGGTCGTTCTGGGAGTTCTCTTCTTAAACTTTGCAGCCTTTTCTCCCCGTTGCGGGAAGTAGAATTTTGCACGAAGGGAGACGGTGGTCCGATCCTGTGTGGAATTTGGGGACGACAGCAACATCGGTCAGACAAAACCGTCGATTGAAGATGATGTGGTCAATTTCATTGTGGAACTGTCCGCCAGGAGATTCCCATGTCCAACGTTTCACTTCAGCTTTCTGAAACTGTGAGTTCCCATGAATAGTCTTGGTGGACATGATGAACTCAGATAGTCTCTCACCTTGTTCGTTCCATTCTAGGCCATGGGTCCCGATGTGGAGTTCTTCAGCCGATCTTCTCAGTCCTATCTTGGCATTAAAATCACCGACTATGATCTTGTAGAAGGTGTGATCTTTTTATAGAACTCCTCCAATTCCATGTAGAATTTCTCAATTTCATCTTCTTTGTATGTGGATGTTGGTGCATAGACAATGAAGATAGAAATTGCTGGCAGTGGGCCACATCTCCTCAAGTGTAATCGTCCTATTCGGTTTGTTAGGCATTCAAATGAATCAATGTTGACAGCCATGTTCGTGTTGACAAGGACACCAACGCCACCGACGCCTCTTTCATCACATGTTCCAAGGAACAATTCTTCTCCGGTGTCAAATACAGCATGATGCGACTGGCGCCTCCTCGTCTCAGTCAGACCAATGATGTCGTACTTGATCTTTCTTGCTTGCAGCATCAGATCCTCAATATATGCTTCCGTTGCCAGTGTACGTGCATTGAAAGTACAGACAGTCATTTTAGTCCTTCTTCGTTTTGGCAGCCTAGGACAGCCTTGAAATTTTATCAGGCACTGCTTGTTTGCCTTTCTTACTGCTGCCGTATTAAGGGCTCTTTCAGGGTCAGGAAAATACCACAAATATTCTACCCACCCCCTCTGAGAGAGGCCTACAAAGTAATGAGAATATAGTGCCCACATGGCAGAGCCTGGCAAGCTGTCCGATGCGTGTTCGATATGCCAAATCCAGTAACAAAATTTAAACAAAAGAAATTACAGTTGCTAATGCAGCCTTCCAGACTAGCCCATGATGGCAAGAACGTGTCAGACAGAAGAACAAGAAAAACCTGTTTTTTGCCTAACTTTAAGCATGTTTCATTAGACTCCATCTTGGGCTAAGTTATAGCCAACAGGGTAATGTGCAGAGAAATGACCTAGGATAGCCTTGTCTGGGTACCTGCAGCTTTGATTAACAGTCTCACTAGGGGATTTCTACATACTAACTCTATTGGGGAGACAGTCTGCCGGAAGTTCCTGTGTATCTGCTAACAGGCAGTATCCATCAGACCTTCCTTTGCATATCCTTAGATCTACCTTCTGCCAACAAGAACTTACAGGACAAACTAGAACTTTGATAGACTAGAATTTATAGGACAAACTAGAACTTTGACAGACTAACTTACAGGTCAAACTAGAACTTTGACAGAAGAGTGTGATAGATTGACTTTTCTCCCCAAAGACATGATGTTTTAATTCTGAATGTTACCTTATTTGAAAATAAACCAAAGAAAATATCTTGATAAATGATCTAGTTAGAACTGCCAGAGAACAGACACTCCAGACCCACAGCTGCACAGCTATACCACATTTGGAGCAGCCCATGGAGTTCTGGAAGATGATAAAGACTTGGCCAGCCCCTGGCTGTGTCCTTCATAGCTCCTAGGGCTTGCTCAGCATGCAGGCGGCCACACTGGCTGAACCTGGAGCGGAGATTTGGGCCCCTCCACCCATTCCTCAGACTCCATGTCAGTAGGCATGGCCCTGAGCTCCCAGACACCACAACCAACTGCTGGAAGACAGACAGTCCAGAAAAACAGCTGCGCTGGTGCATGGCCACCTAACAATCTTAGACTATAATGGATTTTAGCACCAGATCCTTCCCAGGATCTTTCACATTTATACACTGTAATGATCATTCTAGTTGCACAAACTGGAGAGGTTATGGAGAATAAGGAATTGTGATGTCACACTAGAACTCAGTATTGAATATGCATAGAGACATCAGACATCGTTAATATCCGTAGGGCAAACCACAAAGTGTAAGAGAAGAGAGAGATAAATACAAGGACAGAGACAAAGAGATAGAAAGAGATATAAAATGTGTCTGCAATAGGGACAGGCAGGGTTTGGGTGGGTGGGCGTGTTTGGGATATGGGTGGTGGAAATTTGGCACTGGTGGAGGGAGGGGTGCTGGAACACTGTATGGCAGAGACCCAATTATGAACATTGTAATTGTATATCTCACATGGTATAATAAAAATTAAAACAAAAAAATAAAATTAAGCCCAAGAGGCCATTAAGAAAGTGAAAAAAAATAAATGATCTAGTTAAGATGAAATTATTTCGGTAGGTCTTAATCCAGTATGACTGTGTGTTTATAATAAGAGAACTTTGAACATGGAAATAAATACACACAGATGAAGAATGTTGTAATGGATGAAAGCAGAACTTGGAGTGATGTCACTCCAAGTTCTTGCATCGATGATGCAAGAAATGTCAAAGAATAACAGAGTATTAGGAAAAAGAAATGCAATAGCTGTCTTATAGCACCAGAAGAAATCCCTTTATGGCACCTTGATTGTGGACTTTAAGCCTCCAGAACGAGAAGGAAAGTTCTGCTCTTTGTGCTACCAGTTTGTGGTGCTTGGAAAGTAGTGCTAGGGAACTGTGCATGAAGCAAAGAAGGGACTGTGCACGAAGAATTAATTCTTTTAATGATTGAATGAGACTGTCAGCACAAAAGTAAATTTTCCTTCAAAGAAGAAAAGAAAGAAGAGAAGGAGCTAATGAAAAGGCAAGGAAAACTATTCAGAAAAGACATCTGTGCTCCTATGTTCATTGAAGCACTATCCACAATAGCCAAGATATGGATAATGAAACAGTGGTATATAGACACAAAGAAATACTACTCAGCAATAAGAAAAGACAAACTCACACAATTTGCTGCTATGTGTGGAGGGATGTTGAGAATAACATGCTTTAGCGAAATCCTTCAGGAGGGGAAAGAGGCAGAATAATCTTCCTTGTGTGGGATATGAAGAAGGATAGTAAGGAATAACACACGGCCAAAGGCAATATAACCAGAAACTGGCTTATAGACCTGAGTTTACGGGACAATGAGCCACATGGTGGAGAGTGAGCGAGCATGGGGGTGAGGAGGACAGCGGGCATTGCTGAGGGGCTAGTGGGCATTCTGGGGCAGGGTGCCAGAACGTTGTATGCATGAAACTTATCATCAGTATTGTGAATCGCCATGCCTTAAATTTAAAAAATACTCTTTTTGAGAAAAGGAAAACCAGGAATTGCATAAAAATAATAACAATTTTCAGCAGAGGAGTGATGAGAAAAAAATAATCTGTTCATGAGGATCTCATTAAACTATTCTGCAACAAACTTCATGGTGCAATGGAATTACGAATTCCATTTTATGTTTGAAAATTCCTTTTATTTTAGGGACAGAGGAGAGTACAGGCAGGGAAGCATTTACCGTGCATGTGGCCAGCCCTGTTCAACCTCCAGCACCACATATGTCCTTCCAGGAGTGATCCCTGACCACAGTGTCAGGAGTTCTTATCTGTACAAAAAAGAAAAGAAGAAACATAAAGGTTTTTCTATACTTTTTTAAAGAATTTTTTCTATAAAGCTGATAATATTAAGAGCATAATTTTAATTAAATTAAGTTTTTACTTAGGCACTGTGATTTACATACAATATTATTAATAATAGGGTTTCAAGTAAACCATGTTGAAACTATACTGTGTCCACTAATGTCAATGTCCCTCCACCAAAGGCCCTCCCAAACCCCTTTCATAAACTTTTCTTAGTTAATTATTCTGTTGGGGCCACATGTTTACAGAAATGGTGAATGTAACCTAAGGACAGCATAGTTTTGAATCTACCAAATCCTGTTTAAGATATGAGATCAAAATGGAAGATTCATACATAAAACATGATTAAAATAACTCAAAACATGATTAAAATAACTCAACTTCCCTCTATGACGGACTAGGTACAAATTAATAGCAACACGTAAAATCTGTGTGATATAAGAAACAGAAGGAAGGTCTTGTGAAGGGAAGAGCCTCCAAATACCCAAAAGACACTTGTTACACAGTGTATGGGGCCGGTCTCAGAGGGCCAGAGGGATTGGAAGGTGATTTTGAAGATTCCAGTGCAAGTGGGAGTCCAAAGGGAGCCTGAAGCTCTGAAGCACTCCTGTTACTGACAAACTGAAAACTCTTCAAATACAAGGCTTCAAACTGAGTAAAGTCTTCTGGGAAAAGGTTTCAAATTCATCAGGATCAGACAAGATGAAATGAAAAAGGAGACACAGATTAAAATGAAGAGGCATAGAGGCACCTTATCCTCTGAAAGTGAACAAGTTTTGATCATTTCATGAGAATTATGTGTAAAAATGGGAAACCTCCTGAGTTAATCTAGCCTACTCATGCTTCCTTAGTGTATGGGAAAACTAAACTAAGTTTAAGTCTAACCAACAAGAAACAAAGCAAGATTCTTCTATGGAAAATGAAGTAAGCAGACACAAATAGTCCTTTAAATAATAAAGGCACACGAGGAAAACTCTTATAAACATGTAAACCACAGAAAATATTTCAAAGTGAGATAAAGAAAATGGGAATTAAAAAAGATAAAAAGCCAATATAAATTTGGGCCTAATGATATGGCTCAAAGTATTAGAGCACATGCTTTGAATGTGGAAGCCCATGTTGTTAGCTGGCACCAACTTTCCCCAGAACACCAATGGGAATGGTCCCCAACCACTGAACTGGATATTATCAAAACAAAGAAAAGAAAAGAAAAGAAAAAGAAAAGAAAAGAAAAAGAAAAAGAAAAGAAAGAAAAAATTATGAAGTAGAATTAGACTAAGTCAAAAACAGAAAAAAGAGGGGCCAGAGCAACAGCCCAGCGGGTAGGGCTTTTGCCTTGCACACAGCCGGCCCATGCCGGCCCGGGGTTTGATCCCGGCATCCCATATGGTCCCCTGAGCACTGCCAGGAGTAATTCCTGAGTGCAGAGCCAGGAGAAACCCCTGAGCATTGCCAGGTGTGACCCAAAAAGCAAAAAAAAAAAAAAAGTTTAAAAAAAAAACTATAGAAAAGAAATATTTGGGAGGAGGCATTTAGAGATTACTCCTAGCAGTGCTCTGGTAAATCCTATGGAGTACCAGGGTTCAAACTCAGGTTGACTGCTTGCAAGGCAAGTGGTTCCATGCTGTGCAATCTCTCTGTCTTCAAAATTGGTATTTTAAAGAAACATGATTTAGCTCATCTTATAAGCCTAAGTTCTTAAAAATGAGTTCAGAAATAAAAACTCAAACAGAAAAAAAAATATTGTACTATTCAAACACCCACTTAAAAAATATGTAGCAGTAGTAAAATCACCGTCACTGTCACTGTCTTCTCATTCATCATCGATTTGCTCAAGCGGGCACCAGTAACATCTCCATATGTCCGGTCTCATGCTAGTCGAGCCCAAGGGCATCTGCTTGCTCCAGGAACATAAAGAGCCTCAAACCATTATATTAGGTCATGGTAATGAGGTCTATAATTGTTACTGGTATTTTGCATATCAAATATGACATGGATAACTTGACAGGCTTGCCATGCAGGTGGCATACTCTTGTAGTCACCTCTAAATACAGCATTTATTGTTGAACCGCGCAGCCACAAGCAGCCTCAAGAGCTGGGCTGTGAGAGGCTCGTCTGCAGGGTGGAGTTCTGATGAGAGGGAAGTCAGGATGTGGAAAATGGCAGCCCTCATGGAGTGGGGGGTTGTTTGGCTTGTTGCAAGGCTCTGCTGGGGGTGGCGGTCCAGGGCTAGAACCCGCCATCCCCTCCCGGGTGCCTCATGAGTGGCTGGACACAGGGAGAGCCGGTAGCAGCTCTGCCCCATGTCTGTAAGTCTCTGGATCAGCATACCTGGTCTGGACTTGAAAAAAGCTGCTGCAGGGTGGGTGTCGATGATCCGGGCTGTGATAGGCTCCTCTGCTGGGTGGAGTTCTGATGAGTGGGAAGTCCAGATGTGGAAAATGGAGGCCCTCATGGAGTGGGGGGTTGTCTGGTTTGCTTGCGAGGCTCTACTGGGGTGGCAGGCCAGGGCTAGAACCTACCATCCCTCCACGTCCCTTTGAGTGGCTGGGCTGGAAATAATTTATTAAAGAATATATTGAAATTAAAAGTACTCAAAGAAGCATAAAAATAAGAAAATGAAAGGGCAGCAGAGATAGTAGAGCAGATAGGGCATTTGCCTTAAAGTGGTCAACCTAGATTCAATCCTGGCATATTATCTGGTCCCCTGAGCCTCACCATGAATGATTCCTGAATGCCGAGTAAGAGAGTAAGAGTAAGTCCTGAACATATCCAGGTGTGGCTCAAAACTCCAAAATTAAATATTAAAAACATATATGCAGCAAATATAAAATCCTCAAAGAAAAAAAAATATATATATACACACACATATATATATAATGCTACACTTCAAGAATATTGGATTTGAAGGCATTAATATGAAGTGCAGTATAAAGAAACAGAGACTTTTCTAAGAAAAATCATGCAGAATGTCCAATATCAAGAGCTGTTTTAACACATGTGTTGGTCTCTGAAATGAAGCAGAATGTTTTGGCCACCAAAACCAAAACAGCAGAGGATTTTGAGAGACTCAGTTTTTATTAAATTTTCCATGAACATAATTTATGCTAATAAGCAACAAAGCATTATATTGAATAAACTCAAATAAAATTGAGATCTTAAATCTTGCATGAATATTCATGAATTTTATAACCATCTAAACAGATCCATGAAAATCTACCCAACTTTCTGCTTTGCATTTTCATGCTGATTGCCACCATTCTTGCTCTCTCAGAATTTTTGCATTAGCCTGGCTCAGATCTCTCACATACCCTAGAATTTGGCAATAATCTTCAACAAAATGATTTAGGTTGAAGCAGGAATTTAGCACAAATGGCAGAATACATGTCTTGCCTGTATGAAGCCTTCTATTCTAGCTCTGACACCACATACATATACAAAAAACACATGTGTAATGTAGAGTAGTCACATGATGAAAGGAGACTTTTCCCCACCCAGACAACTTTGGTATCTGCATACTGTTATAATTAT
>JAJIBD010002159.1:0-23948 GCA_021461705.1 Cryptotis parvus | reverse complement strand
AATTCACAAATATCCATGTCACTGGAAATTCAGGAGTATTTGAAGCAGGTGAAGCTTAAAGAAAATGGAAGTCACTCTACATTTTGGCTGAAATCAGAGCTGACTGGAGAAACAGCCTGGAGTAGCCCAACTCCCAGACACAGATTACTCAGTGATGTCACTGATGGCGGAAAGTGTCGAGAACACTTAGATCCTGGCGAGGACACTTTGAAAGAAAAGGGCCGCAGAACAAAGGGAACAAAGCAATAATATATAATTTCAAGACAGGATATCTTATGATTGCTGAGATTGCTGTGATCTGGAAAGAAAAGGTAAAATCAGAAAATATTTCAACTACGGGAATGATCACTGCTCACCTCCTGTTTTTAACATGTGTTTCTCTTACTCTTTTGATTGTTTGTGAACCTTGTTAGTGTGTTTACATCTGCCCCTCAGGTGTAGCAGGTGTGGCTGCATCAGCAGAGTGGCAGACCCAGGGAGACAAGGAAAGCTTATCACCATCCACGGGGCTCTGCCCGTGGTCACTGGATGGTGGATGGTCTGACATAGAAAAAGACTGGAGCCCTAGGACAGACCAGAGCCACAGCAAACCCTGGCAAGCTACCCCGTGGTAATTTCAATATCAAGAAAAGCAGTATATATTGGACTCATTCACAATAAATGGAGTGTTACTGGCACTCACTCCAGCGAACCAGTAAACTAGCAGGAGAGACAAGTGATACAAGTACGGAAGTGATAGTGTGTTTCATCCCACCATCCAGTTGTGCTGCAGAGTTAAACCTTCATCACGCTATATTTCAAAAGCAATTTTCATACTGAGAACAAGTTGGATTTAAAGTAGGCTTTTGTGAATTAATGATGGGCTAGATTGCAAGTTTTGCCCAAGTTGCATATACTCCTCTACAGTGCTTAGCAGTTACTACTCCTGTTTCCTTTTCTTTTTTTTTTGGAAGTCACCGAGGATGCTCAGGGTTTCTCCTGGCTCTGCACTCAGGAATTACTCCCAGATGAGGAAGGTGCACCGGGACAGTGATGGGATGCTTGAGTTCGAACCACGAGACAGGCACCAGGCCTGACGCGTGCACTAGGAAGCAAATGCCCTGCCAGCTTTGGCTGCTATCACTCAGCCCACGACTCCTGTTTTCTTAAATAACAAAGAATAAGTAATTGATGTTGAGAACTATTACATTGTGGGGAGACTTACTGCTCTCTGATAATTCCAGAAGATGCTAAAATGAATGAAAAGTTGAGAATCTTTCATGGTCATCTTTGGAAACAAAAGAAAGCTCCTTTATTTTCACTCATCCTGATTACGTTGAGACCCAGCGCCTGCACCTCTGTAGATCAAAAGACAGCAGTCTTCAGAGCATTACATACAGACTCGTTGCCTTATGATAAGCATATAGGACAGAGTCCTGCATCCTCTTCCCTACTGCTGACCTAAACACACCACACACACACACCCACACACACAGCTTGCGCACCCTTCCACACACGCACCACACGCCCACACACATCTGCGGAACAAACACACAACATTTTGTATCGAGGACTTGGTCTAAGCTCCCGGCTGAGAAAAAGGCGGTTTTCTTTCTTGAAGAGATACATTACCTTCTCCCAAATTATAATTAATTCTAGGCTTTCCGGACTATTGGGAAATGGAGGTTTGTTTTCAGCAATGAAAGCTTACGAAGACTAAAATATAAAAATGAGAACCATGGATAGGCTCAATAGTCAAGTGGGTAGGAAGTGTTTGCCTTGCATGTAACCAACCTGGTTCGATCTGGCATCCTATATGATTACCTCCTGGGTGCAGAGGTGATTCCTGGCGCAGAGCCAGGGTAACCTGAACATCGCTGGGTGTGACAAAAAAAGCAAAAAAGAGAACCAGTAAGAACTCAATAGACATTTACTGTTTTCTTTAAAAATATTATTAAACTTGTTTGCATATATATGGATTAAAGGAAGCTTTTAATGCAGCCCAGAACTTACCACCCAGGGCCACTAACCTTTTGGGTAATGGGAACCGATTTAATTCTTCAGGCACAAGTATATAAATTCCCTGCAAATAAACAATTTAGAACTTGGCCTGTTTCTATTTGAGCTAATGAATAATGTATTAAAAGAAAATATTGACAAGTGCTCATTTCAAGATTCGGTTGGGAAAGGAAGGCTTGCTATTAATGAAGTGCAGTATTAAAAAAGTTTATGTTTATTACAGATAGTAAAAACTGTCTTCTTCCAACAGCTTTTCCTTTCTTTAGAGTTTTTATGATTTTTAATTTATAATTGTTATTTATGAAGTTTACAGAGGGTGCTAATAAGCTACATTAATAAAAGTCATGACCAAAATTGACTACATACAAAATTAAATGTTGAGTGGCAGAACACATTTAATTGGACTAAAAGTTCAAGAAGGCTAAATTATTTATTAAAGTTGAGAGCACCTAAAGCAAACTGCAAGAAGTGCAAATGTATGCTTGGATAATTACAAGCCCAACACCGTGAAGGACACAGTCTTCTGTGAGGAAATGTGTACTGTGGAAAGACTCACTTGGACAGGGGTTAACCTTATTTGTTTTGCACTGGCTGAATACGGTTTAATTTATCTCCCATTTGTGCTTATATTTTGCTCTCCCTAATTGCATGAATATGTGCTTATGAGTTTTTAGGTTGCATAGAACTAAGTTTATGGCTCCAGGGTCTCATAAATTACAGTGACCTGAAATAAATACTCTTTATCCTGGAAAATGCCATATAGGAACAAAACCATTAGCTATGACGGGTTGAATACTCCTGGTGCCTGACCTGTCACAGAACCAAGGTCTGATGATTTAGGCCCAACTGGACCTGTCACAGGTTGGGAGCCAAGAAATTATCAACCTGTTGCAGACACAGTGGTTTGCTTACACAATGCTGCATGACTCAGTGAACTGATGACAAGCAAGGAGAGTTTTAACACTGTTATCTCATTTCTGGTTCTCTTGATTCTCTTTAGTTTATTTCTTTCAGCTTTTTTTTTTTTCTCACCTAGCTATATTCAGGGGTTACTACTTGTTCTGCACTCAGAAATTGCTCCTGGGAAGTGCTCAGGGGATCGTATGGGATGCCAGGAATTGAATCAGGCACTGCATGTAAGGCAAATAGTTGAAGCCACTGTACCATTGCTCTGGCAACACATCTTCATATTTTACCTAGATGTACTAGGAATTTTCGTGTGTTCAGCTCCTTGCCCATAAATTTTGGTTCTAACCAATCAGCCTATACTTAACAAGCTCTCTAACTAGACAGATAACAGATAAGAGGCTAATTAAAAAATATTTTTTTAACAGCTTATTCATTGGGCCTGGGTATGACCAAGGTATTCTGTCTTTTAAAGGGATGTTAAAATCCGGTATGAAGTGGTTCAGCAAAAATTTAGACACATGGCAAAACTTTCTTTTTGACTTGGATATACAGGTCAATTGAGGAATGACTAATAGGAAAGAGGAAAAAGAAACAAATAGGAGCACAATAACAGGTGTCTAGAAGGAAGTTAGGGCCATGTATTGTCAGGAATTGGACAGCAGACAAGAGAATACAACCATAGCTATTACTCATTCACTTTTATATAAATATAAACAGGGTTATGTTCAAGTAAGAACTAGAGTCTTAAACCAAGAAAAGAAATGATAAGCTATTAATACCACCAAAACTAATGTGCACACTCAGTACCCAAAGGAGGGAAAAAACAAATATTCTAATCCCACGGGACATACTAAAACATGGCGAGATTCACTAGGAATATTTGCCATACCACATACAGAATAATGTGAGACTGCAAGAGACACTAGAAGTTCTCAATGTATTCGAGGTAATGCAAGTAAATGAGCAAGATTTAGGTTCAACACCCATGAATTTCCTAGTGGAATGCTTTTATACCCAGCAATACTTTAAATTATCTTTAGTTTACAATTTGGAATCTTTCAAACAGATGGCACTTTGTTGCATGCAGCAGACAAAAATGGATGTTGTCACTGGATTTAAATGGAACACGTGTCCTGAAGCCTGTAAGACAAACATGATATTGAACAGCTTCTGGATCTGGGTGTGCTTAAATCTGAACATATAGCTGCAGCTATCATATAATGACAAAAGTCAACCGCTTACATGCCTGAGAGGGATTCTGGCAATCTTATAACTTTCACTACTGCTTTTGGAGCTGGATTCATATATTTCCTAAATTTATATTCTAAATTGATAAGGAAATTCATAAAATATCTAAATTCAGGGGGCCAGTAGGTAAGGGTGCCGGCTTGCATACAGTTGACCTGAGTTTGATACCTAGTTCCCATATGGTTCACTAGTAAGCCCGTGTATTCTGAGCACAAACTCAGAAATAAGTCGGGTCACAGTCTGGTGAGCCCCAAAACAAAAAACAAAAAAATATTTCAAATATAGAGATAAATGCTTAAAAAGCTCCTATAAAATTATTTATAATTTTTCTTCGGTCATTTTCATTAGAGTTAGCACTGCACTTTAAAACCCTACCCCATTTTTCAAAATAAACATAGAAGCTATTTTTAAGGTAATATTTGAGAGTATTATAATATAATATAATATTTTGAGAGTAGGAGGAGACTCACAGACATGGGGCAGGCTACTGCCTGCTCTCCCTGTGCCCAGCCACTCAAGAGGCACCGGGGAGGGATGGCAGGTTCTGGCCCTGGCCTGCCACCCCAGCAGAGCCTCACAACTAAGGCCAGACGACCCCCGGCTCCATGAGGGTCTCCATTTTTCCACATTCGGACATCCCACTCTTCAGAACTCCACCAAGGACACCAGCCTATCACAGCCCCTGCTCATCAAGATCCACCCTGCAACAGTCTTTTTAAAATAGCGCCCAGGTATGCTGATCCAGAGACTCAAAGACATGGGGCAGAGCTGTTACTGGTCTCTCCTGTGCCCAGCTGCTCAAGAGGCGCCGGGAGGGGATGGCGGGTTCCAGCCCTGGCCCGCCACCCCAGCAGAGCCACGCAACAAGGCAGTGACCCCCCACTCCCATTAGGGCCTCCATTTTCCACATCCAGACTACCCTTGTCAGGTTCCACCCAGTAGACCGAAGTCTATCACAGCCCTGCTCACCCCTGCCCCTTGTGACCACGCAACGCTCATCAATAAATGCTGGATTTAGAGATGACTACAAGAGTATGCTACCCTCACGGCAGAGCCCGGCAAGCTACCGTGTCATATTTGATATGCCAAATACCAGTAACAATTATAGACCTCATTCCCATGACCTGATGGAATGGTTTGAGGCTCTTTATGTTCCAGAGACAAAGACATGGGGCAGAGCTGCTTCTGGCTCTCACTGTGCCCAGCTGCATGAGGTGCCGGGAGGGATGGCAGGTTCTAGCCCTGGCCCGCCACCCCAGCAGAGCCTCACAAGCCAGATGACCCCCCCACTCCGTGAGGACCTCCATTTTCCACATCTCCGGACTTCCCCTGTCAGAACTCCACCCAGCAGACTAGCCTATCACAGCCCTGCTCAAGCTGCCACTTGCAGCTGCGGTTCATCAATAAATGCTGGATTTAGAGATGACTACAAGAGTATGCTACCATTGGCAGAGCCTGGCAAGCTACCCGTGTCGTATTTGATATTGCCAGATACCAGTAACAATTATAGACCTCATTCCCATGACCTGATGGAATGGTTTGAGGCTCTTTATGTTCCTGGAGCAACGCAGGTGCCCTTGGGCTCTACTTGCATGAGAGACAGGTCATATGGAGATGTTACTGTGCTCGCTCCAGCAAATCAATGATGAACGGGAAGACAGTGATACAGTGATTTGAGAGTAGATAAAATTTTAACGTTGTAATTTTTGATTTATGTTTGGGCTATGAAAAGATAACTATATGGAAGTGAGCGATGATGGAGGTGAGGACTAGAAGGCAAAAAATATCAGACAGAGAGAAAGCACATGGGAAGCACCCAAAGAAGAATGGTGAGCAATGGGAATGGAATGAATGGAACAAACAAGGCGTGGGAGGGGCAGAGTCAGGCTCGAGACTCGGTTCACCACAATAAGCTTTTTGGAGTATTATTGAAGAAGCAGAGAGTCGACAATGAAATAGAAGTTTGTTTGCAGTAATTGTTCCAGGTAGCAACACAGGCCCCAAGTGAAAGCTCTTTGAAACCTCAGAGCACAGAGAAGTGCAGACAGATGTGAGATGGATTTTAGACTTACAAGGCAAACAATATGGACTTGGGGGCAGTTGTATTCTACAAATCTCTTTTCCTTATATTCTATCATTTAATCAAGAAAATACCAATAAAGGATTCGAGTGGAAACAAAGAAAATATGCTAATACTCTCCTATATTTGGCCTTGATTTTAATTTAATGATTTTAAATCATTAAATGATGTATTGATTTTAATTTAATGTGTTTTTATCCTGTTAAATATAATTCAAATTTATATATAAATCAAAATTTATTCACACTGTTAAGTTCTGTGGGAAGAGTGCATTTTTAATTGAGAGTATATTGCACTAATCTTATTATTGCTTACCTTAGTTGAAAGCTTAAGGTGCCAGTTCTTTAAAAGTTTCAGGGGTTTTCTCTGTGACCTTTGAAGGTACAATTTAACTAATGTCTTGTGTGGAGGGAGGAATATATTCTAAATTATCAAATGCAACCCTACAAGGCATATTTTTATCTAATCTGTGTGGCTGTCTTACTTTAAAAAATAAATTTAAATGCAATTGTGTCATTTAACACATTGGTTCTCTAAAAATTCTATATTTTTTTCTATTTCTTTGAAAGTGGAGTACAGTTCTCTTACAGTTTTCAAGTGATATTTATATAATTCCATCTATTTTAGATTTTCTTAATTTGAAGTTTGATTGTTAAAAAAAACTACCTTTTAATTTGTATGCTTTTCTAATATACTGCATGTTTGAGATATATATGTAAGAAAATAGGTTCACCTGACATCTGAGATTGCATTTCATATGTGGGTTAAATGATCACTCGATCACTTGACATCCCGTTATTCGTCCATTTACTCGAGCAAGCACCAGTAATGTTTCCATTTGTCCCTGTCACAGTGCCAGTGTTGCCCAATGGCATCTGCTTGATCCAGGAATACGAAGAACCTCAAACTGTTAATTCAGGGTCTTAATGAAGAAGTCTGACAATCTTGTAGGTGGGTGGCCATGTGATCTTTTGACATCCCGTGGGGATCCATTTGGTAATGGCTCTAGTCCAGCAGTCGGCTCTAGTCCAGCAGTAGTCTCCAAATCACATTACATGTCCAGCCCTATCTTATTTTCCGTTGACTTGGCAAATGAGACAGCGTCCCCACTGACTCTGGATCATCTACAGCGAGTAGGAACTCTGGATTTCCTCTCTCACTTGAATGAGGCATGATATTAAACATAGCTCTTTTCGATTCCTCTTTGTGAGATCCAAATAGTGGTAAATGTTATTGTCATTCAAATACATTTTTATTATGATAGAATTTCTTAATACAACCTTTAATATTTGTAGTAATTTTTTGTTTCTTTAGATTTTATAGTTTTGTAAACTGACTTAGGTAATTTTTATGTCAAAGATTTTAAATAATTTTAAATGTAGAAATGAAGATTCTGTGTTAACTTCGCGATTATTGAGTTGTTTCCTTTGTGGTGCCCTTATTCCTGAAATAGTGCTCATAGATGGATTTTGTGGGGGAAACACGCTTTGCTCAAAGATCATGTAAGAAAGGAGAGAGATATGATGCCCTAGAAGCCTCAAGTTGATCCTCGGTTCTTCTCAGAAGTGGGAGTTACTCTCTGCGAGCGTTCCCGATGTCGGAGCAGTCCCTGGGACGCCTGCCTCAGCTTCCTTCAGCATGAGGAGAGGCTCCATTCTCAGCTCGCATTCACAGCCTGGTGGACTGAGTCTTCAGTGTGGTCAGGGGCGGGATTCACAGGAGCCTTGAGAGAGCAAGTCTTGGCATTGAGGCTCCTGTCAAAGCAGCAGAAAAGATGCAGCAAGGGGAATGATCTAGCCACTGAGCAATATGTAGAGGAACTTCTAAGCTTTATGGCGTCTTCTCCGGAATCCAGAGTAAGAGCCTGGGTTTGAGGTGGGACCATAGCTAGGAATTAGAAAGGGGTGTCACTTAGAAAGTGGCTGCGGGAGACAGAGCTGTCTCATCTCCTGTCAGTGTTGTGACTAGAGCCACCTAGCCTGGCTCTTACATAGCATCATTTCTGTCATTTTGGCACGTGAGGAGTTCACAGAGCTCAAAGTTAGCCTGGCAGGTGAGTGTAAACATATGATGACCGAGACTTTGTTTTAATTGAATTAAACGAGTAAATGCCATCTTCCGGTCACTTAGGAACTGTGCATGCAACACAGAGGACCTAAATTGTTTAAAAAAATGAAATCTGCCTGAGCTCAGTGGAGAACAATTCAAGAATATCCATCATCCTTTGCAGCCGTAATCTCATCAATTTCCAGGATCTCTTTTCATTTTGGTAGGAATAAAATGCTATTTTGCATTTCTGTAAATTTCCTCAAATGGGGCAATTCAAAATAAAGTACATCCTTAACGTGAAATGCCTTCACTTTTGCTTTGCTCCAGAACGTTCTCCTCATTTCAATGTAGCTTTTGTAAGGGCATGTGCAATAAAAAGCTAATAAACGTTATAAACGGTTCAATTGGCTGAGTGCACCGTGTGCTGCCTTCATCCTCATTATCCATTTCCTCAGACATTGTCCATTACTTGGCTCCGTCACAGAACCCTATTGTAAGTCTAATAAATTGTGCAATAAAAGTAAATAATCTGGAAAATATTACAGTGAAACTGAAAATAGTTTTGTTGCAAATTTATGCCTGTTTTTATCTACTGTGCCAAATACAAGTAGGCTGGCATTCTACTGTTCATTTTAGATCTCCCACAGGGATATGACCAAAATCCTTATTTCTTATGAGCTTCACTCAAATATATATTAGTGTGGCTCAGTGCCAAAAGTGCATTTTTTTTCCTTAACAGGATTGTTACAAGAGAATCAGACAATCACATATGCCTAGTTGTGTTTTCCCCCGTAAAATGACCTTCGGAAATGTCTGCATTTGCAGAGATTAAAAAGAAATAAGCAAGTTCTTTCTTTTTTTTTTTTTCTTTTTAGTTCACACCCAGCAATGCTCAGGGGTTACTCCTGACTTTTCGCTCAGAAATTACTCCCTGGTGGTGCTCGGGGGTCCATATGGGATGCTGAGGATTGAACCCAGGTCGGTCACATGCAAGGGCAAATGCTCTACCCACTGCGCTATTCCTCCGGCCCAGATAAGCAAGTTATTTCAAACATTGGGGCCAGAGCAATAACACAGCGGGAGGGCCTTTGCCTTGCCCATGACCAAACTGGGTTTGGTCCCTGACATTCCTTATGGTCCCGCCAGCACCACTGGGAGAAATTCTGAGTAAGAGCCAGGAGTAATCCCTCAGCATCAACAGGTATGGCCCAAAAAAAAAAAGAAAATGTTATTTCAAATATCAAAACAGCTTCCTAACACTAAAAATTAATTTGCTTGAAACTCTGCATAATAGATACTTTATTCTGTTATATTTTGTCTTTTAATTGACATGTCAGGGTTTTCAATACTGTTCAGTGCACTTTTCTAGCTGTCCCCCCACCACACATGTCCCCGGAGAACCAGCCCCTCAGGGACCAATCCCCTCTTCCAGATAGCCTCACTCTTATAAGTTCAGCTATGTAGACAAAATCTCGGTTTTAATCATATTGGCCATTTATTTAATCTTACTGCTTCTTTAGATTGTACATATGAAAATGATCCACTTTTTTAACTTTGCATAAGTGTATGTGGAAATGGGGACACTAACAAATAATGACAATTCACAATATTGTATATCAATAACCTGATAGAGAAAAACATATTTTCAAAAACTTTTGTATGATATGCATGTTAAAATGACTAGTATAGATAGTTGTATTCTAATACATTTTAAAATTTTCATGAATTATAAAATAAATCCTATGTGTATATAATTCAGTAAAAGCTAAAAAGAGAAATGCCATAAAAATTAAGGAAAATATAACTACACCGTAAAATGTAAAGATATATTTTAATTGAAGAATAAAATATTTGTTTTTCATTAGAAATTATTATATTTTATATAGTGCTAAGAATCAACATTAACAATCGCTTGTGACAAAAGTCTCGATAGTTGTAAAATTTTCATCTGATTAGGAATAACATATTAAATATAAAAAAAGCTCATATTGGAAATGTATAAAGTTCTTTATCAAGATGGAAACAAGCAAATCATTCTTAAAACATTAGAGAGCTCCATAAGTGCCATGAATAAGTGCCACATTCAGTGGAAAAATGCTGAGAAGTCTGTCTTGTCTTTTAAGGCTGTTAATTTACTGCTCCTGCAAAACTAGTTTCAAGGCACAACTTCCCAAGCTGTCGCCTGTCCATGGAACTCTGTATCTCTGTGTTAATCAGGATTCATTGTTCATTGCGCGTAACTGGTGAGCTCTTCATTTTGTTGCTTTGTCTTCACTATATACTTCTATTCTTTTCTAACTTGTAGAGTCATATTTGACATATCTCCTGTTAATCTTAAGGCTTTTCCTCTGTACATTAGATTCTTTTTAATATTGCTGTTCTCGGTATTATTTTTATTTTTATTTTGGTTTGAGGGCCACAGCTGGTAGTGGGCAGGAATTACTGCTGGCTCTGTGCTCAGGGAACACTTCTAGTGGAGCTCAGGGGACCATATCGTGTCAGAGGTTAAACCTGAGTCAACCACATTCAAGTCAAGCACCCTATTGTACTTTTAATTATGTTTCATGGAGTTTTCTTATTTGTATCTATTTTCACTGGTTCACTTCTGGCTTCTTGGATCTCAGTATCTGCTTTCCTCAACTCTAGAACTGTAGCTATGACTTTTAAAACACTATCTAATTTAATATATCATATAATATGTATAGCTAATATATGTAAAGCTCGGAAAGATACACATATATTCATAATGTGCCATCATCATTGATATTCAGAGACTCCAGTGATTCTGTTATTATTTCTCTGATCTCATCCCAGAGCTCTCTGCTGTTCTTTTCATTTCCTTTCCAACGGTTTCCCATCTGATGCTGATGTCTTCAAGTTCCCCACATCTCATCCTGGAGCTCCTACATCTTTTCTCAGATACTATTATTCTGCTTCACAGACTTCCTTTTCTTATATTACCTAACTTCTCTTCATTTCATATTGTAGTTTTCTCAATCGCTTTCACAGTATCTTGTGTTTTGATGACTATCTGTGTCATTTTTCTCTTCAAGCTCATTAAATATCCTGAAAATGGAGTTACTAAACTCATTCTTTTTAGAGTTTACAGAGTTGGCTAGTACTGCTAGAATTTTCCATTCTATTATTTGTATATATATATGCTTCTGATACCAGCGTACGTTCATTGAAAGCACAGACAGTCATTTTAGTCCTTCTTCGTTTGGCAGCCTAGGATGGCCGTCAAATTTTATCAGGCACTGCTTGTTTGCCTTTCTTATTGCTGCCGTATTAAGGGCTCTTTTGGGGTCAGGAAAATAAACATTTCTGTTACTGGATTTGGCATATCGAACACGCATAGGACAGCTTGCCAGGCTCTGCCATGCGGGCGCTATATTCTCAATTGTCGCGATTTGGAGACAACCGCTGGACTAGAGCCATTACCGACTGGATCCCACGGGATGTCAAAAGATCATGTGGCCACCCACCTACAAGATGGTCAGACTTCCTTGTCAGGACCCTGAAGGAACGGTTTGAGGCTCTTCATATTCCTGAATCAACCAGATGCCATTGGGCTATATTGGCATGTGATAGGGTCCAATGGAAATGTTACTGGTGCCCACTCGAGTAAATCGATGAATAACGGGATTCAAGTGATCAAGTGATTATTTGTGTAATTGGGCCCAGTGGTTTTCTTTGTGTTTTACCCAAGTTGTCTGCAGTGTTTGTGACATGCAGCAGATAAATCTCTGTAATAACTTTCCCCTTTGGCGGTCCCTGTGGGTTTAGGTGGGTGTTGCTATTTTCCTTCCCAACCCAACTTCATGCATTTAGATGAAGTACAAATATGAAGTGTGTGAGGTCTGAAGCATAGATGGTGTGTGAATAAGCGGAAGGACTGAGCTATGGAGTCAGAACTGCTGAGCTCTCATGTGGGTTTTGGGAGGTCTCATGAAGTGAAAGCTTCCCAGATCTAGCCGCAAGGAAGCGGAATCCTAATAGATATTTTCCACCTATGGACAAACATGCACTGAATGGGAATGTATTAAACAAGGCGGGAATTTCTAAAGATGCTTGGTATAAAGATGGTATGATAGGAAGTGGACCTGATCAGAATAGATCACTTTCGAAACTAGATCCTTTAGCAAAGGGTCGATTTAAAGAGTTATGTTGTCTAGAATATCAACATGAGCCTGCATTTTCAATCACTCTTTTACATGGGGTCCTCTGACAGGAGAACAATATTATATTCATGATGCTTTTGACAGTTCATTGCTGTCAATCAAAGATTTTCATAAGCTGCTTTCTAGGCATGAGAAAATCAAAGGAATGAAGTGGTGATCGCAGAATGACAGATCATTTGTGGTAACTGGAGTAGACTCTAATGGATTTCCTGTCTTTCTGAAAAGGTGGAGAGTTGATAAAACTAGTTCATGTAAATTTTAGTTATATATGACCTGTTTAGTCACTTGGTAACTAGTCACAATATCTGTATGCCTGCGGGGTTCAGTTTGTAGATTAGCTTAGTCAGGAGCCAATCAATTTTTCTGTTAACTATAAACAGGACAAGACTTACTCACATAACCTCTTGAGACCCATAAAATATGATGGTATTATCCAATTGTTTATGTATAATAACATATATGTAAGAGCACTTCACGCAGAAATATACTGAAAACTTTTCCACCACATAAGTTTTATGCTATCTCTACCATTATTAAGTGTTGAAATTTTATATAACCATTTAAAACTTGATACTTTATGAAATTTAGCTCAGGATATAACATCTATTTATAATTATACAACCATTTATTTAGTGCTAGCTGAGTGCTAGGCCTTGTTCAGAGCATTAATCATTTATAACTTCTTACTTATCTTTAAAACCTTGAAAAGTAAACTTGACCAGCTACTCTTTTCACATGGCGACATTTATGCACGTTAAATGACTTGACAAGCCCATGAAGATAGCGTTGTTGATGGACAAAGAACAACACTGTTGGCTGTTTGATTGCTAAACCAATGGCCCTTCCAACCGTGTGTACAGGACCTGAGATACTCTTCGTGGTGGGAATCAAAGTGTTTTATTATGTCATGGATGGACTCTTGCTCTTAAGTTTGACAGGTCACTGTTCTTGGTCTACTTCCTTGGACTCAGAAATTATATTCCTGGTTTAAAATATTTTCCATTCATAAGAAAGGAGCCACCACTAAAATAATGACCACATCAATTTTGAAAATATCGTGGAGCAAGCAGATGCCCCTGGGCTACACTAGCATGCATATGGAGAGGTTACTGGTGCCTATTTGAGCAAATCGATGTACAACAGGAAGACAAGTGATACAAGTGAAATTAAATGTTTATAAATCCACACATATTCTTTTTGACATTCAAATTCTGCAAATGATTGTTTTTTCAGGACACCTAAAAAGTCTCTGTATCTGTCCTGTATTGCCGCCTGCAGATCACTTTGTAGATAAGGGGGTAGTTTAAATGTGGCAGTTTATCTGACCATATATTCTGTACTGGCTGGTATAAATATTCTCTCATGCTACCACAATCATCGTGGGACTAGCTACATTTTACCATCATATTTGCCTGGCCACGTTGGATCTCTAAATTAGCCCAGAGAGAAATGCTGTTTGCTGCCAAGCAAGCAAGCATGGCTCCCTGATAACTCAAAGGCTACTAAAATACAAAACTACTGTAAAGTAGAGGAGACTCTTGTGAAGGCTTGGAGAAATATTTAACTGGCATTAGTATTAGTCTTTGGTGCAGAGACATGCCATCTCAGAAACCCTCTTCTTTACCCTGTAAAGTCATTTCCAGGCAGATCTTGGCTCAAAACATTAGGTGAGGTGCTGGGAGAAATTACCTGAGGGCAGTTGACCCTTCCTGCCAGGGAAAGTTACATTGAGCTTATAGCTTCTCCTAGCCTGCTAGGAGGCTTTGAATTAGCTCTGGGTCCTTGTAAACAGCCAGATGGCCTCCTGGAGTTGCTACATTTCTATCCAGCTCTTTTCCTGTTTTCCTCTCTAGATAGTCTGGCCCATTCTGGGGAGTTTGGGCAGATTTTTAGCTATAAAATAAGCTGCAAGAAGAAAGAAAGCCCCCTTTTTACCATTTCGGCTTCCCTTGGCATTTTGCTTCTTTGTCCTCTCCATTCTCTGTTGGGCCTCAACACGCGGTGGCAGCTATCTTGGCCTACATGTGGCTGGGGCCTAGCTGGGAACCCAGAGTCTGGAGGTTTTCCCTGCTCTTGGAATGTATATCAGAACCTGTGATCGTAAAGCCCTTTTAAAACTACATCGAATTCCTGAGTTTTCATCTATTCCCCAGCCTCGAAGGTAGAAGGGAACTATCTTCCTGGCACTGTTGGAGACCCCAGCAGCTTCCCGACAGGTTACATAGAGTTGATGGTTTATAAGCTAAGTGCTCTGCACGATCAAGTATTAAAATGTTGTCTGAACCCAAAACTTTTTGTTTTTTCAGAAAATCACCTATCAGGATTTTATTGGATGACAAAAAATGAAATTCTAGAGTGGAGCTTCAAATTACACACAGAAACTTAGGAAAATTAGAGCCCCCTGCTAATTTTGCATTACAAGATTGAGAGTTAAAGGTAAGAATAATTCATTTCTTTGCTTACTTCTGTATATTAATGGTAGTTTAATGTCAACTAATTCTGGGAATGCATGCAATCATATACTAGTAAACAATACTATGTCACCACATTATTTTATTTTCTTAGCATTACGAAAGGAACACAAAGGAATGATTATTTTTAACGTTATAAAACCATCAAGAAATAGTTACTTACAGTCATGTCTTGCTTTTTATTTAAGAATTTCCCAGATATATTTGGTGACCTAGAGCCACTCACAGCAAAAATTCAACCTTCTATGAACCTGAGATTGCAGTGTTTTTCTGATGCTGGCTACCACTAGGGCAACACCTGGCTGTGCTGTGTGGAGCACCATCAACAGCTATCTTGGAGACTTACCTATGTAAGTGATCCACTCTACCCCTTTTAATGATTTCCCAGTACTCTAAATGATTCTTCCTTCATTAATGTTTATATTTAAAAATGTATCTTATCATCTTCCTAATAATGGGTATAGAATATATTTTATATGTTTATTGTACACAATTGCTATTTGATACAATTAATATAAAGGAAGAAATGAAGCAACTGTTAACTGAAACTCTAAAGAGCACCAATATTTTTTGAATTTGTACTCACACTATTTCTATCCTATCTCACTATTAATTTTAAAGTTTAATGCCCAATATCTTGAATACAGGTCCTTAATGTTTATTGAAATGATTAATAATCCTTAGTAAATGCTCATTTACTAAGGAGACCAAATGCTAATATCCAAGCTTGCTAAACGGTGCAGAGAAGCAATAGAAGAAGACCTCAAAGACAGAAGAGCAGAAATACTGGAAGATACAGCAGAAGCCAGGAAAAGCATTCGCACTGCCCGCCTGTCCTTCAGCAACTATGAGACCAAGATGGCTGCCCTCCGACTCCCAGATGGATCTATCACAACTTCCAGAAAGGCAATGGAGAAGATTATCCAGGACTTCTACTCAAATCTCTTTGATAGCCACATCCACCTGCCCACATACCAAATTCCACAGGATGGATATGCCATCTCGTCGGTAAAGAAGGGGACAGCACCAGGCCCAGACAAAGTCAGACCTGAACACCAGAAGAATCTGCCATTGGTACTCATCAATACACTAGCTCAGTTCTTCATACGCTACCTGTCCAAATGCAAGGTACTCTCCCAATGGAAAATCAGCAGGACAGTTCTACTGTTCAAGAAGGGAGACATTCACGACATCGGAACTATCGCCCCATCTGCCTGTTGTCCGTCATCTACAAGCTGTTTACACGAGTCATCCTGAATAGGATTGGCAGAACACTAGATGAAGGACAAAAATGCGAGCACGCTGGCTTCCGGAAAGGATTCAGCACAATTGACCGTATCCACATGGTAACAAAGCTCATTGAGGTTTGTAGGAGTACAAGATGACGCTCTGTCTCTCGTTCATTGATTTAAAGAAAGCCTTTGATTCTGTGGAGACTGAAGCAGTCATCAAAGCCCTAGCCAAACAGGGTGTTCAAACCGAATACATCAAGATCCTTCGTGGGCTGTAGTACGGAGTTCATCACCTGGATCTCACCATTCTACAAAGAAGTGATCATTTATGTCAAAAGAGGGGTTCAGCAGGGTGATAATATTTCATCCAAACTCTTCAGCGCCACCCTCAAGAACATCATGAGACAATTAGAATGGGAAGGAATGGGAGTGAAGATAGATGTCGGCAACTACACCACCTCCGCTTTGCTGATGACATCGTTCTAATAACACCAAACATTAGCCAAGCAGCACAAATGCTGGCTGATTTTAACCGAGAATGTGGAAAGATAGGTCTACAGCTGAATCTGAAGAAAACGATGTTCATGAAAAATGAACTAGGTCCTGAGGCCCCATTTACTCTCAATGGAACAAACATCTCTGAATGCAGCAGTTATGTGTACCTAGGTCGAGAAGTCAACATGATGATTGACCTAAAACCTGAGCTGCGCAGGAGGAAGAGAGCGGCATGGAATGCCTTCAGAGGCATCAAAGAAATAGCTAAAAGGACAAAGAACCTCCGGCTCCGGGTACATCTCTTTGACTCCACCATTCTCCCTGCATTAACATATGCCTCAGAGACCTGGTCCCTACGAAAGCAGGATGAGAATGCTATTCGGGTCTCCCAGAGAGGAATCGAAAAGTGCTATGCTTGGACTATCACGCCTCACTCAAGTGAAAGAAGGAATCTGGAGTTCTGACCTCTGTTGCTATTCCAGAATCAGGGATGCTGTCCCGTTTGCCAAGGCATTGAAAATCAGATGGGCTGGACATGTAAAAGCGATTTGGAGGCAACTGCTGGACTAGAGCCATTACCGACTGGATCCCACGGGATGTCAAAAGATCATGTGGCCGCCTACCTACAAGATGGTCAGACTTCCTTGTCAAGACCCTGAAGGAACGATTTGAGGCTCTTCATATTCCTGAATCAACCAGATGCCATTGGGCTACATTGGCAAGTGATAGGGTCCAATGGAAATGTTACTGGTGCCCACTCGAGCAAATCGATGAATAAGGGGATTCAATGATCAAGTGATCAAATGCTCATTAGAAACAATTTAATAGTGTTTCCAAAAAGGAATTTTAAGAATTGTATACATAGATATAGACTCTCACCAAATGAGTTTCATAATTACTTATCACTATCCTCCCATTGATCTTGTATTTGCTCGGCGGGCACCAGTAATATCTCCATATGTCCTGTCTCATGCTAGTGGAGCCCAAGGGCATCTGCTCACTCCAGGAACATAAAGAGTCTCAAACCATTATATTAAGTCACGGTAATGAACTAATATAAATGTTACTGGTATTTGGCATATCAAATAAACCACGGGAAGCTTGCCAGGCTTGCTGTGCAGGTGCATACCCTTGTTGTCACCTCTAAATATAGCCTTTATAGATGAACCGCGCAGCCACAAGTGGCCGTGTGAGATGGGCTGTGATAGGCTGTTGCTGGGTGGAGTTCTGACGAGAGGGAAGTTTGGATGTGGAGAATGGCGGCCCGTTGGAATGGGGATGTCATCTGGGTTGTTGTGCGGCTCTACTGGAGTGGCATGCCAGGGCTAGAACCCGCCATCCCCCCTGGCACCTCGTGAACAGCTGGGCACAATGAGAGCAAGTAGCAGCTCTGCCCCATGTCAGTAAGTCTCTGGATCAGCATACCTGGGCCGGATTGAAAATAACCTGCTGCAGGGTGGGTGTCAATAATCAGGGCTGTGATAGGCTGTCGCTGGGTGGAGTTCTGATGAGAGGGAAGTCTGGATGTGGAAAATGTAATTACTTATATAAGTGATGATTGCATGAGTGATGTACACTATACTATTCCTTTTTTATGAGACATTTAAATATTAGCTTGTCTATAGTAAATAAATGAGGTCTATATTTTTACTGGTTTTTGGCATATCAAATAAGACACGGGTAGCTTGCCAGGCTCTGCCGCTTGGGTGGTATACTCTTGGTAGTAGACTTTCTGTTTGTGCATTTACTGATGAACCTCAATGAGGGAGAGATCGACTATTCTCTTGGGTGGAGCTCTGACAAGCTGTGGAGTCCGGTTGCTGAAGATGGTTGCCTTCATGGTGCAGGGTTCCTCTGGATTTTTTGCAATTCTCTATTGGGATGATGGGCCAGCTTTAGAACCTGCCTTGACTCCCGAATGCCTCATCATCAGCTGAGCACAGGGAGAGCCAGTAGCAGCTCAACCCCGTGTATCTGTAATCTAGACCTCATTCCCATGACCTAAACAAATGGTTTGAGGCTCTTTGTCTTTCTGGAGCAAGCAGATGCCCTTGGGCCACACTAGCATGGAACAGGATGAATGGACATGTTTCTGGTGCCTGCTTGAACAAATGATGAAAAACGGGAAGACAAGTGATACAAGTGATAGTAAATAAATAACCTTAACTTACACATTTACTTTTAAGACATGAGTACAGACATTCTTTCTATTGTTCTTAAGTCTACCTGAATACAATCAAGTAACACAGTTTGAAAACCCTTGCTCAAAATATGATTTACCTGAAAAAATATTTCTCATTCTTACTTCTTACAAAGGAATTCTTTGCTTTCCATAAAGTATAAATTTAATTCCTAGCTTACATTTGGATTTTTCTATTTGTAGTTTGGTGAACAGAATATTATGGCTTTAAAAAATGTGGACATGAATGCGCTTGGAAATATCCCAGATTTCTTAATGTTATCGTGACTAAGCTCTCATGACATCTCCAGTAATAAATGTCAGTTTATAATGCAAAAAATAAAGATAATCTGAACATTTCTTTTGAAATCTGTCTCTAAGCCTGTATTCAAATATTATACTTTTAGCAATAGATAAGAACGCAAAGTGTGCATTTATCTATGAGGAGAATGTTTCTTTTAAAACTCTTTTGTAAAATCCCTGTTTTTATTAGGGAATATCAAAAATAATAATTGCTATAAATTACTAGTGATAAAATAGCTACATATTGGAATGTGCTCCTGGCCAAAATAGTTTAAGGAAGATACTGAAACTTATGTCAGCTTTAAATATGTTTTAAGTGTTCCTTCAAATGCTCTAGAAATATTTCTTCTTTTTTTTTCTTTCTTCTTTCTTTCTTTCTTTTCTTTTCTTTCTTTCTTTCTTTTCTTTCTTTCTTTCTTTCTTTCTTTCTTTCTTTCTTTCTTTCTTTCTTTCTTTCTTTCTTTCTTTCTTTCTTTCTTTCTTTCTTTCTTTCTTTCTTTTCTTTCTTTCTTTCTTTCTTTCTTTCTTTCTTTCTTTCTTTCTCTCTCTCTCTCTCTCTCTCTCTCTCTCTTTCTTTCTTTCTTTCTTTCTTTCTTTCTTTCTTTCTTTCTTTCTATTTGGAGGATAGCACACCTGCTATACACAGGATTTACTCCTAGGTCTACACTAAGGTATCACTCCTGTTGACCTTTGGGGACTGAACACGCTTCTGGGGATCAAATCATGTCATCTACATGCAAGAGTAGTGCCCTATTGGCTGTACTGTTGCTCCTACCCAGGTCTGTTTCTTTATGAGTATGATCAAGGGCAGAAAGATGAAACAATAGTATGGCCTTTACAATTAGTGACTTGGGTCTGAATCCAATGCTACAGAAAATCTGTGTGTCTTCTGTTAGTCTGCTATTACTGAACCTCACCTTGTAATCATTTCAAAGTTAGTGAACCTAACTAACTCTCTAAAAAAGAGAGTAAATTAAGTTTAATTATAAAAGATTAAGTAACTTCAGAATATATCAATGGTTCACTAACTTTGAAATGATTACAAGGTGAGGTTCAGTAATAACAGACTAACAGACGACCCCCCCACTCCATGAGGGCCTCCATTTCCCACATCCGGACTTCCCCCTAGTCAGAACTCCACCCAGCAGACCAGCCTATGACAGCCTGGCTCATCTAGATCCACTCTGCAGCAGCCTTCTTTTAATCTGGCCCAGAAATCCACCCAGAAGAACAACCTATGACAGGTCGGCTCATCGAGATCCACCCTGCAGCAGCCTTTTTAATCCAGCCCAGATATGCTGAACCAGAGACTCACAGACATTGGGCAGAGCTGCTACTGGCTCTCCCTGTGCCCAGCTTCTCATGAGGCTCCCGGGAGGGATGGCAGGTTCTAGCCCTGGCCCGCCATCCCAGCAGAGCCTCACAACAAGCCAGATACCCCCCACTCCATGAGGGCCTCCGTTTTCCACATCCGGACTTGCCCCTTGTCAGAACTCCACCCAGCAGACCAGCCTATCACAGCCTGGCTCGCACGGCCACTTGTGGCTGTGTGGTTCATCAATAAGTGCTGGATTTTGAGATGACTACAAGAGTATGCTACCCACACGGCAGAGCCTGGCAAGCTACTCGTGTTGTATTTGATATGCCAAGTACCAGTAACAATTATAGACCTCATTCCCATGGCCTGATGGAATGGTTTGAGGCTCTTTATGTTCCTGGATCAAGCAGGTACCATTGGGCTCTACTTGCATGAGACAGGTCATAATGAAATGTTACTGGTGCCCTCAAATAATGAAATGTTACTGGTGATCTCGAACAAATTGATGATGAACGGGAAGACAGTGATACAGTGATTAGAGAGATACAAATTCTATAAAAAATAATAAATCATAGTTATTGAAAAATTATACTTGATCATTCGATCACTTGACATCCAGTTATTTGTCGATTTCCTTTAGCAGGCACCAGTAACATTTCCATTTTGTCCCTGTCACGTGCCCAAATTATACAGTACTCACATATTCAAGTTAATCCCAATCTTTAGTACAACTAAAAGTCATCTTAGATAGAAATAGAATAATAATAATCTGCTTAAATTAAAATGGGAATATTCGAAGTGAGTGCTAATCAAAATGACTGACATTCTAACTAGAAAAGTAAATTTGAGTTATAGGCTATGTTTCATTGATAAACAACTTTCCTTGCATGTGTGAAGTTGTAGGCTCCGATCTCTGGCAATGTGTTATTCTCCATCTTTCTCCATCTGACTTATTTTGCTTTCTTTATATGAGGAAACAAGACTCAAATAAATATGAAATTGTGTGTTAAGGAATGGAACTTTCCAACTTTATTTATGTAGTAATACAGATTTAAAAATGATGTGGGGGCTGGACAGACAATATGGAGCCTAATCTCTTTGCTTGCTGGTGAATGAAGCTGGTTTGATCCCAGGGACTTCAAGTGATAATCCCTGAATTCTGAGCTAGAATTCATCCCTGAAGCGAGCTTCAGTATTCTGCTATTTATTTACTGAGACTTGACAAGCTCCTCTATATTTGGGCACAGGGAATGCTTCTAGATTGATGCACTGCTGCCGCTATGGACATAGGTATGTGTAATTTTTGGTTTTCTTAGAAAAATACCTTCAAATTATTTTACTGTATAGAATGGTGAAGACTACTGTCAGTTAGTCTTCAAAATTAACTGACAGTAGTCTTCGAAATTATCACAATCAAGGACTGGAATGATAGTACAGTGAGGAGGGTGCCTTCACACAACCAACCCGGGTTCTATCCCTGGCATCCCATATGATGCCCTGAGCACTGCCAGGAGTAATTCCTGAGTGCAGAGCCAGGAGTAACCCCCCGAGCAACACCAGGTGTGACCCAGAAAGCCAAAAAAAAAATCACAATCATAACTAAGTAGAAGGCAAGGGGCAGGTGAGGAATCCTTATACTTGATATAAGTATCAAGCCACTCTAACATTTTATATGTATTAGAGTTGTGTCAATATTTCAGTAAAGCTTAAAATTCATTTTAAACATCAGGGTTATTGATAAAAGACAAAATATTGAGGAATTTGTCACATATTAGTGGAGCTAAGGAGTCATGAGGTTAAATGCAGTGTAGTGCCCTGAATTAGCTACTAGAACAGAAAAAAAGTTAGAAAATTGAATAAAATATATTTTCACTAATGGTGGAATGAAACATTTTCAATGAAAAATGCTGTGACATTTCTACTCTTCTGTGACAGTTATTTTTAATAATCCTGATGCTGCAAGTCGGCATTTAATCCTGTCCCATGGTTTTTATAGCAATCTAGGCACATATGCATGTAGTTGCTAAATACCTTATAAATATTTCTCTTACCTTTTACACAAATATTTTAATATATTTTGTTTGTCTAAGCACAGCATTTGTTATAGTTATAATAAGTACCCCTGCTCTACCCTGAAGGTTGCATGTACAGTGTTGTGGGAATGTGGCTGCGAAGATGAACAACATTTGTGTCTGTGATCACAGACCCTCTTTGTCTGCCAGCCTCTCTCTCCTCCACAAACAGGGCTGAGGTTGAGACTATGGCTCATCCAAGGCTACCTCTTGGCCACTGGGTCTAAGATGAACACGTTTGCTTGACTAATCTTATACACAGTCAATATAAAGAGGCAACACTGACAGGTATTTTGGTCTTTGGACAATTTCAGACAGCACAGTGACTTTCCTTGCAGGGGTCAGTGTTATTATTTCCTTTGCTGGCTCCTTGCTTCTCTGTTACTAAGATGCTGTTTTGCCGCTCACAATCACTTTTGAAACAGACTAGAGACTGTAGCTCCGTCTCTAGATTAGACTAGAGACTCACAGATATGGGGCAGAGCTGCTACTGGCTCTCCCTGTGCCCAGCTGCTCACGAGGCGCCCAGGAGGGATGGTGGATTCTAGCCCTGGCCCACCACCCCAGCAGAGCCTTGCAACAAGCCAGACGACACCCCACTCCATGAGGGCCTCCATTTTCCACATCCAGACTTCCCTCTCATCAGAACTCCACCCAGCAGGTCAGCCTATCACAGCCCGGCTTGTGCAGCCGGCTAGCGGCAGCGCAGTTATCAATAAATGCTGGACTTAGAGATGACTACAAGAGTATGCTACCTGCACGGCAGAGCCTGGCAAGCTACCCCTTGTTGTATTTGATATGCCAAATACCAATAACAATTATAGACCTCATTCCGAATGGATTGAGGCTCTTTATGTTCCTGGAGCAAGCAGATGCCTTTGGGCTCTACTAGCATGAGACAGGACATATAGAGATGATACTGGGGCCCACTGAGCAAATCAATGATGAACAGGAAGACAGTGATACAGTGACAGTGATAAAATGGTGCCATCTACCCATTTAGACCACATGCTAAGAAATCAGACATTGTAAATAAAAGTATGACAACTAAATTTACATGAAGTATATGTTCTGATAATGTTACATAGGTAGAAATGGACTATTTCAAGTAAAGTTGAATATCACACGACAGATTACCACACATCTAAAATAACAAGAACAGCAATAAACAATTTTTAAAGGAAAGCTGAAAAAATTCAAGCATCTGCAGAATAAAAGTATGCTACTACTGAATGACATGATGAAGAAAGGAACTCTCATTCATTGCTTGTGGGAATGCCAACTGGTCCAGCCTTATTTTTTTTTTATTTGGTTATGGGGTGACACCTGAGATGCTCAGGGGTTATTTCTGTCTCTGCACTCAAGAATTTCCCTGACAGTCTTCAGGCGACCATGTGGCACAACAGTGATAGA
>JAJIBD010002158.1:0-21597 GCA_021461705.1 Cryptotis parvus | reverse complement strand
TCTTGTATCACTCTGTGGGTTGTATTTGTATCTTGGTCATTGTTTTTATTTTTGAGGTGCAGAAGTTTTTTTAGTTTCATGTAGTTCCATATATTTATCTTTGCTTCCACTTGCTTTGTCAGTGGTGTTTCAACTTTGAAGATGCCTTTATCTTCAATGTCGTGGGGGATTTTCCCTATGTTTTCTTTGATGTACTTTATTGATTCAGGTCTTTAATCCATTTTGATTTGACTTTTGTGCATGGTGTTAGACAGAGGTCTGAGTTCATTTTTTTACATACAGCTGCCCAGTTTTCTCAGCACCACTTGTTGAAAGAGGCTTTCCTTGCTCCACTTTGGGGTTTTTTTTACCCTTTATCAGAGATTAAGTTATATATTTAAGGATCTATGTCAGAATATTCAACTCTATTCCATAGGTCCATAGGTCTGTTTTTAGTTCCAATATCATGCTGTTTCAATTACTACTGCTTTGTATTACAAGTTTGTTGGGGAATGTGATGCCTCCCATCTTCTTTTTCCAAATAATTGCTTTACCTATTGATGGGGGTTTATTGTTTCATACAAATTTCAGGAGTATTTGGTCAATTTCTTTTTTAAAAAAGCCATGGTTTTCCTTATAGGGACTGCACTCAATTGGTATAATTTTTTAGGGAGTATTGCCATTTTGACAATGTTAAGTCTCCCAATCCATGAACAGGAGATGTATTTCCATTTCCTCATGTCATTTTTTTATTTCTTGAAAGAAGCAGTGTTTGTAGTTTTCTTCATAAAGGTCCTTTACATTCTTAGTTAAGCTGATTCCTAGGTGCTTGATTCTTGAGGCACACTTGTGAACAGGATTTTTTTAATATCAATTTCTTCTCTTTCATTATTTGCAAGTAGGAAAGCCATGGACTTTTTGGGTATTGATTTTGTAACCTGCCACTCTACTATACATATCTATTGTTTCTAACAACTTTTGGGATGGGGGGGGGGCAGCGGGTGGGTGTTTGCCTGGGGCTGGCCTGGCCGGCTGGTTCGTCCCCGGTCCCTGGTCCCCGAGCGCCAGGAGTATTCTGGGGAGCGGGAGTGGCCCTGAGCGCCGGGCGCCAAAAAAAAAAAAAAAAAAAATAGAGACATTAGGCTTCTCTAGGTATATCATATCATCTGCAAATAGTTACTTTGGCTCCTTCTTTTCCTATTATAATCATTTACACTCGTTTTATTGTATTTATGATAAGTGGTATGTTATTTATGACAATAGACTTTATGAGACTAGGGCAAACTAAGTGATTCCTTCTTTACATAACTTCTTTTTCCTTTCTTTCTTTTTTCAACTGACTCAATTTCTGTGGCTGGAACCCACAAGACATAGCACATATTTGTCGGGGAAGCCGCTGGGGGTCCCCAACAGTGCCAGGAAGCGAAGTTCCCTTCTACCTCCGGCCGGCAGAGAATGGATGAAAACTCAGGAATCCAATGCAGTTTTAAAAGGGCTTTACTATCACAGGTTCCGACATACAATCCAAGAGCAAGGAAAACCTCCGGACTCTGGGTTCCCAGCTAGGCCCCAGCCACGTGTAGGCCAAGATGGCTGCCACCACGTGCTGAGGCCCAACAGAGAATGGAGAGGACGGAGAAGCAACGGGCCAAGGGAAGCCAAAATGGCAAAAAGGGCCCTTCTTTCTTCTTGCAGCTTATTTTATAGCTAGAAATCTGCCCAAACTAGAATGGGCCGGGCTATCTAGAGATGAAAACAGGAAAACAGCTCTATAGAAATGTAGCAACTTCAGGAGGCCTTCTGGCTGTTTACAAGGACCCAGAGCTAATTCAAAGCCTCCCTAGCAGAGCTGGGAGGAGCTATAAGCTAAATGTAACTTCCCTGGCAGGGAGGGTCAAATGCCCTCAGGTACTTTCTCCCAGCACCTCACCTAATGTCTTGTGCCAAGATCTGCCTGGAAATGCCTTTATAGGGTAGAGAAGGGGGTTTCTGAGATGGCATGCCTCTGTACCAAAGACTATACTAATGCCAGTTAAATATTTCTCCAAGCTTTCACAAGAGTCTCCTCTACTTCACAGTAGTTTTGTATTTTAGTTGCCTTTGAGTTATCAGGGAGCCATGCTTGCTTGCTTGGAGGCAAACAGCATTTCTCTCTGGTCTAATTAGTTAGAGATCCAGCGTGGCCAGGCAAATATGCTGGTAAAATCTAGCTAGTCCAATGATGATTGTGGTAGCATGAGAGAATATTTATACAAGCCAGTACAGAATACATGGTCATAAACTACCACATTTAAACTACCCCCCTGTCTATGAAGTGACCTGCAGGAGGCAATCCAGGGCAGATGCATAGGTTCTTAGTTGTCCTGCAACACATATTAAATGATCAATAAATGCATACTGAATTCACCACACACACATACACAAAAGAAGTTGTAACTATGTGAAATCATGTATATTAGCTTAAATATGAGAAACATTTCTTAACATCAAAGCTTATCAAATAATCTAGTCATACACCTTAAATATATACTTTTAACAGTCAATTTTTACATTTTGAGTGAATTATTGGATGTCCTTTTCCCTTCCCCCATGACTGTTCCTTCCAATGTCACAGAGTCCTCACCTCCAACCATGGCTATCAGTCCTGGAAAGATAAGAAACTTATCCTCTGGTGATTATGTGGACATCTTTGAGTCCTACCTACAGCAATACTCAGGGCACTGTTATGGTAGTAAGATTTCCATTTCACTGCAACACTGCACTTTCTTTAATATTTTCCTCTTAAGGTCCCTGAGATGCCTCAGCAGCAGAAGCAATTGCCTTGCAAGAATGAGGCCACAAATTCAATCCTTGGTTTCCCACATGTGCTAAGTACAATCTATGCATCTGTGCCCTCTAGCAGTCCCAGCTCTACAGCAATGTGCAATCTCTGACATGCAGCCAATGTGTTCAAACATTGTGACTGGAGTGACACAGAGTCAAAACCTGACCTCCACAGAGTAGTTTGTGTGAGCATACAGCCCTCCCTAGAGCAGACACTATGATCAGAAGATACATGAGCACCACAGTCAAAGATGGGAGCATCACAACTGCTCATCTGTGCAACCCTTGATCATCTCAGCAGCGTAATAACAAAAGAAGGGAAGGTGAAGAATAAAATAAATCATTTTTAAGTCATCTTCCTTTATAAATGTTCTCAATGTCTGTCAATACATTATGTAACCTGATATCTCTGAGCTCTGTGGTGACAGATTTTGACATACATACAGGAAATTCTTCTTCAAACATGAATGGAAGTTGGCAAAAGACTACTTTTCTGCACTACTATGTGGGCTGGGTTATAAATCATAAATTATTCAGATCATAAAGGTAAAGAAATTAGTTTAGCATGATCAATCTAAGTGAATTGGTATGCAGGATTCAATTTTTGTAATGTAATTCGTTTTTAAATATTCAAATTAAGGAAACTAAGATCAACTTATATTGAGTCTCCTGATTTCTAAGTAGCAGATTACTGGACTTTATAGTAATAAATCCAAATTATGTTCTTCTCCCATTACACTATATACTCTTTTTTCTATTATATTGCACCTTATTGGTGTTACTAAAGCCCTAGCCATTGAAAAATATTCAGAGTGGTGGAAAGTTTGCTAAGGCCATTTATGATGAATTTAAGCTGACTCATCAGATGAGAATTTTTTAGTAGTTTTATTAAAACTTAAGTTGGTAGTTTTTAAAACTGTCTCCGGCAAAATTGCACAAAAAAAAAAGTTCCCAGACTGATAGTATTTTCTTTTGAATTGGAAACTCCAGATTATCATTCTATTCACATGTACACCATAAACTACGTCACTTCCCTAAAGTTATTTTTGTGTTCTGTGCTTGCCAAGATAATATATTATTTCCTATTTTCAAAGTTTTCTGTTGCTTGTAGAAATGATGTTCATACAAGCTCATTAAAAGTATACTTGGTGAGGGGCCGGAGCTATAGGGTGTTTGCCTTGCACGTCAGACACGGGTTCGATCCTGTATGGTCCCCCGAGCACTGCCAGGAGTAATTCCTGAGTACAGAGCCAGGAGTAACCCTGAGCATTGCTGGGTGTGACCCAAAAAGCAAAAAAAAAAAAAAGTATACTTGGTGAATACTTAGTTGAATTTAGGGTTTTCAACCAGGCAGTACCGACATCTCAACCAGCTAATTCTTTGTTTGGTGCTGACATGTCAGTGACTGGGATGTTTAGCATTACCCCTGGTCTCCAACTCCTTGATGCCAGTTGTGACAAACAAAAATGTCTCCAGACAGGGGAGATGGCCAGTGCTTCTTTTCCAGTAGGAAGGTTTCCCATTATCATTAAATGCTTACCCAAAAACGACAAGGGAAATATTATTATGCTCAATTTTTTAGAATGCAAAACAGAGAACTAAAGAGTTAGGGTGCGTGGGGCCTGAGCAATAGCAGTGGGTAGGTCATTTGCCTTGCATCCGGTCGACCCGGGTTCGATCGCTGGCATCCCATATGATCCCCTGAGCACCGCTTAGGAGTAATTCCTGAGCGAAGAGCCAGGAGTAACCCCTGAGTGTCACTGGATGTGACCAAAAAAAAAAAGGGATTGTTTAGAGGGGAGAGGAGAGAGAGAGAGAGAGAGAGAGAGAGAGAGAAACACCAGATGCTTGCCATGCTCACCCACCTGAGTTTGATCCCAGCACCACAAGTGGCCCCTGAGGCCTTACAGAAATTGAACCCTAGGCACCACAGGGTGCTGCCCAAAAAGTCAAATGCACAAACAAAAAGATAGTTTATAAGGATACAGTACAGATGGGGAATGATCCCAGGTCCAACTATTACCAGAGACTGTTCTCTTAACAACTGTACCCAGTCATTTCTAGGTCTCCAGTCAGAATTCCAAAATTAACACCCCAGTTAGACCATGCATATTCTTAGGAAGACCACATTCCCTATCTAAATCATATTTTCCTTACATTTAAAATGATAGCAGCTATAATTTCTCTCACCAGGATTAGAGGATTCCATGAAACAACATTTAAGTGTGTCAGTTTAATGGCTATTATTACTATAGAAATAAAATTAAATTAATCTGGGGTCAGAGAAATAGTACAGAGGGTAGGGCATTTGCCGCTTTGCAATGCTGCTGACCTGGGTTCAATTTTCAGCATCCTATATGGTCCCCTGAGCCAATCAGGAGTGATCTGTGAGTGCAGAGACAGGAGTAAGCCCTGAGCACTGCCAAAATCCCCACCCTTCGTCCTCCCAAAAAAAATGTAGACTAATCTTACACATGGTTTTATGTCAGGAATTTAGCTTATAAATGGAAGACAAGTTAAAACAATATTTCTCAATAATCAAACTATGTCCACTATTGTAAAATCTGTTTCTTAGGAATGGCAAATTTTAAATAATCAACTTTAACTACAGAGATTATTTTATAATAATGCTTACCTCTCTCTCTGGTGTCTGAGCTTTTTATGGAACAGATGTGTAATTTTTTACTTAATCCTGAGACATAGATTTCTGTCTATTCAGTATCATGTATACTTCCTTCAGTAGCATTTTACTAAACCATAATTTTAGAAAGCAACTGCCTTGTCTACTGTAATTAAAGATAGGCAGCAAGTTAAGTATTCACTTTGCTTTCAAACATTGAGTACAGCAGCTTGTACATTTCCCCCTTGGAACTTGTTTTTATTTCATCATAGATGAAATAATGGAAGAAATTTTAAAATAAAACCAAATTCCACTAGTTCTGATAGTCAGTTTCAGAGAACCAACCTTGCCCATCCAAAAGCTTAACCAACATCCGTCATGGCTGCAAATTCTCAAGATTCTTTTGGAAAAGAAGGAGCCATTAGCTTTCTAACTAAGCCAGGAGTGTCTGCCCCCCCAAATACTCTCATTCTTAGGTATGAGAGCCAACAGAATGTGAGCTCATTTGGTGGGAGGGAGGTGGCAGTGAATTGTGTACCTTGCTCATTGCTATCACCATCTTGGGGAGTGTCTGACATCTAACATGCCCTCATATAATATGAGTTATGATTTTATTTAATCACTCCAATCCTCAGTTTCTTTACTTACAAATTTGAATAATAACAGTACTGCAATGAGCAGTACCTGCTTATAGAGTTATCTCAAATCAGCACTGTACTGGGCATGGTCAGCACTTAATATGTTCATGGTATTACCTACCTACCACTTCTTTCCCACCCTTCTCTTCACTTGCTAGGTCCTCTTTTTAAGTCCCAACTTGAAAAATTCACGTACATTACACCATTAAAAATCAAAATTACTTCCCCTGAATTAGTTACTTTTGATACATTTAATGTAAAGATTCTTTCCAAAACTGATGACACTATCTCATGACAAAATGAAATAACTCCTTCACAGATCATCCACTTTCAGTCATCTCTTCGAACAATGACAATTCCTTGATCAGTTGATCACTTGACATCCCGTTATTCATTGATTTGTTCAAGCAGTGCCAGTAATGTTTCAATTTGCCCCTGTCATGTGCCAGTGTAGCCCAATGGCATCTGCTTGCTCCAGGAATAATTGGAAGATCCTCAAACCGTTCCTTCAGGGTCTTGACGAAGAAGTCTGACCATCTTGTAGGTGGGCGGCCACAGATCTTTTGATGTCCCGTGGGATCCAGTCAGTAATGGCTCTAGTCCAGCAGTCATCTCCAAGTCGCATTACATGTCCAGCCCATCTGATTTTCGATGCCTTGGCAAATGAGACAGCGTCCCTGACTCTCGATTGTCAGCAGAAGTCAGAACTCGGGATTACTTCTCTCACTTAAGTGAGGCATGAGTGAATCAATGCTCATGGCCAGGTTTGTGTTGACAAGGACACGGATACCACTGATGCCTCTTTCATCACATGTTCTGAGGAACAGTTCTTCTCCAGTGTTGAAAACGGCGTGATGTGATTGACGCCTTCTCATTTCAGTGAGACCAATGATGTCATACTTGATCTTTCATGCTTGCACCATCAGGTTCTCAATATATGCTTCCGATGCCAGCGTATGTGCATTGAAAGTACAGGCAGTCAGTTTAGTCCTTCGTTCGGCAGCCTATTTTGGCCCCGAGATTTTATCAGCCTCTCCTTGCTCATCCTTCTTAGCGCTGCTGTTTTTAGGGCTCTTTCAGGATCAGGGGATGAGACCCATTGTTTCTACTGGTTTGGGCATGTCGAATATGTAACAGACAGTTTTCCAGGCTCTGCCATATGGGTGGGATATTCTCAGTAGCTTGCCGGGCACTCAGAGAGGGGTAGGTGAAATACTCTTGGTAATTTACTGATGAACCGCATGGCCACAATGCAGCTGTGCAAGAATGGGGAGAGCTGGTAGCAGCTCTGCCCCGTGTATTTGTGTCTCTGGTTCAAGCACACCTAGGCTTGAATAGGTTTCTCTGTAGGGTGGGGCTCTGACAAGCCTGACCTGAGATCAGACTTCTCTCTTTGGGTGGAGCTCTGATGAGCTGTGGAGTCTTGATGGCTGCCAACGCGGTTCAGGGGTTCCTCTGGATTTTTCTGAGGCTCCATTGGGATGGTGGGCCGAGGCCGGAAGTCACCCTTCTTCCCCAACGCCTCATGATCAGTGGAGCACAGGGAGCACGAGGAGAGCTGGTAGCAGTTCTTCCCCATGTATCTGTGTCTCTGGTTCAAGACAACTTATCAGAACTTATTAACATTAGTATCATTGACAATTCCTTATCAATGAAAATTCCAAGGGTTTTAAGGACTCTACTAGGAACCTGGGGAAGCAATCAAATATATCTCTTATTATACCACTTGTCTTGTATCACTTGTCTTCCCGTTGTTTATCGATTTGCTCAAGCGGGCACCAGTAACATCTCCATACATCCTGTGGCATGCTAGTGTAGCCCAAGGGCATCTGCTCGCTCCAGGAACATGAAGAGCCTCAAACCATTCCTTCAGGTCATGGGAATGAGGTCTATAATTGTTACTGGGTTTTGGCATATCAAATGCGACACTGGTAGCTTGCCAGGCTCTGCCATGTGGGTGGAATACACTTGTAGTCGCCAATGATTTTGTGCACTTACTGATGAACCATTTTGCAGCCGTGCAAGCCGGGCTTGTGGATCAGTTTTTATACCACATTGACTTAAAAAAAAAAAAAAAAACTAGTGCTATTGAAAATACTTTGGGCTGCAAGAAAGAATATACATAAGTAGGAGATGGAGCAATAGTATAGCAGGTAGTGCTCTTACCTTGCGTGTAGTCAACTTAGGTTCAATCCCCAACACTGCATATAGTTCCCAGGGCCAATCAGGAGAGATCTCTGAGTGTAGAATCAGGAGCAACCCCTAGGCACAACTGGCTATGGCCCCAAAATAAAATAAAAGAATGTATCTATTAGTGACTTTTAAAGGATTTAATTTTTTCACAGCTGGAAATCTAGAGAAAATAAATTGCCACTGTTTTCAGCAGTTCTTCAATAAATGCAGAGCCCTGAGCAGGGCTACACATCTCTGAGTACCACCAGTCAATCTCGGCAAAAGTCTGTGGTCTTGTTGACCCAACCCACACTGCTGGTGGATGTGACCCTTGAAAGAAAGGGAAGGAAGGAAGAAAGGAAGGAAGGAAGGAAGGAAGGAAGGAAGGAAGGAAGGAAGGAAGGAAGGAAGGAAGGAAGGAAGGAAGGGAGGGGAGGGAGGGAGGGAGGGAGGGAGGGAGGGAAACAAAAGAAAGAGAAAGAAGAAGGGAGGGAGGGGGAGGAGGACGGGAGAGGAGGGGAGAGGAGGGAAGGGGAGGGGAGAGAAGGGGAGAGGAGAGGAGAAGAGAGGAGAAGAGAGGAGAGGAGAGGAGAGGAGGGGAGGGGGAGAGGGAAGGGGATAAGAGAGGAGAGAAGAGGAGAGAGGAGAGAAGGAGAGAGGAGAGGAGAGGAGGGGAGGAGAGAGGGAGAGGAGAGAGGAGAGAGGAGAGGAGAATAGTGAAGGGGAGGGGAGGAGAGGAGAGGAGGGGAGAGGAGGGAAGGGAGGGAGGGAGGGGAGAAGAGAGGAGAGGAGGAAAGGAGAGGAGAGGAGAGGAGAGGAGAGAAGAGGAGAGGAGAGGAGAATAGTGAAGGGGAGGGAGGAGAGGAGAGGAGGGGAGGGAGGGGAGGGAGGGATAAGAGAGGAGAGAAGAGGAGAGGAGGGGAAGGGAGAGGAGAGGAGAAGAGGGAAGGCGAGGAGAGGAGAGGAGAGGAGAGGAGAGGAGAGGAGAGGAGAGGAGAGGAGAGAGAGAGGAGAGGAGAGGAGAGGAGAGGAGGGAAGAAGGAGGGAGGAGAAGAGAGGAGGGGAGAGGAGGAGGGAGGGGAAGGGGAGGGAAGGGGAGGGAAGGGGAGGAAGAGAGAGAGAGGAGAGAGGAGAAGAGAGGAGAAGAGAGGAGAGGAGGGGAGAGGAGGAGAGGAGGGGAGGGAGGGGAGGAGAGGGGAGGGGGGAGGGGAGGGAGGGGAGGGAGGAGAGGAGAGGAGAGGGGAGAGAAGAGAGGAGAGAAGGAAAACTTAATGAACATTAGAAAGAAGGGTCAGTTTGGAAAACTGCTAAACTAATTAAGGCTCTTTTGTTGGTAACAATATTTAAAATTCACAGGAAAAGCAACCAGTAAAGCAAATGGAAATACCTATTTCGTGAGAACTGATCTTTTCTTTTGTCTTGATTGTCCAGATAATTATATTTCTTGCTCACATGCCAATCTTTGTTTTGTCCATGGAGACTAGGAAGTTGTTGGTATAACAAACCATGCTTCTGTAAGTTGACTAATAACGTGCAGGGTCTTGTGCAGTGATTAAGAGTATGTGGTTAAAGGCCTCAGACTGCCCAGGGCTGATTCTGGCTCAATCACTTTGTGACTCAGTCTTCTCATTCAAAATATGGGGAAGAAGGCAACAATTGCACCTTATCAGGTCTATGATATTAAATTAAAAAAACACTTAAAGCAATAATAGACCATGAGTGCACTTATTTATTAATTAAATAAGATGTTCATTGTTAACTGTCATTCATTAATTCCCCAGGTAACCAAGAGATTTTTCTATCTTTGTGATGGCAAAAGTTCTAATCCACAGGCACAAAACTACCAAGTCTCTTCTCCCTGAGTTGTGGGGGATGGGTGGGCTCTGCCTGCCAGCAGCACTTTTTAGATAAATTACTCTGCAGTATCCATAGCTCTAGGGATGTGCTCACCACATTTTTAAGATGATGGAAATTGATTTTTTATCTTTAATTTTTTCTTACAAATAATTCATCTGTTATGAGAAAAATAACAAGTTCCAAAGGGAAAATGCAGACACCAGTGTGTTCCCACACTGCCTTGAGTCAAAGGATAAGATTTTTCTGCCATCTCTAAGCTCAATGAGAAACACCTGCAAGCTATAATTTCAAACTGGCCTATAAATTGAGATCTAGGGCTGGCCACTGTAGTGTTCTTCTAAAACTCAGAGTTAAATATAATCTCATCGCCCTGGCATATAACTGAAACCTACCTAAAACCAACTTTGGAAAAAATGAAAAGTGGGATATTTTGACTCTTGCAACTTGGAAGTCCCAAAGCTTCTAGCATCAGCTAAAATTGGATAGGATTCAAGCTTGTCAATGCTTCTCCAGACTCTGCTCCCTCTTTGTACTGGCTTCTTGCTTTCCAAGGAAGGGTCATCTCTTCTCAAAATGAAAGAAAACACATGTTGAGAAGCCCAAAGCACTGGCTACTATAGTGGACAAAATCCTGAGTAACATATAATTGTAAATAAATGAATGCATTAAATAAAGACCCACCTCCAAGAAATCCACATTCTATCGATTATTCAGGATCTAGGAAAATTAAGAACCTTTCTGACAACCACTCCCTCTAATGACTACTATTTTGTCACATTCTACATCTCTATCTTCATGATTTATTTTACAAATTAGCTACCTGTTCATTTGTATTACTAACCTTATGAGTGAAAAAATAAAAATATACATTTTATATTTCTAACTCAATTTTTTTCCAACTACGCTTTTTTTGAGATCATGCCTGGCAATGCTCAGGGGTTACTTCTGGATCTGTACTCAGGAATTATTCCTAGCAGTGCTCGGAGGACCATAATGAATGCAGGGATGGAACTGGGATCAGCCGTGTGCAAGGCAAATGCCCTACCCATTGCGCTAAGGATCCAGCTCCCCCAATCACATTTTTCAATTATTCTGAAAGTTACACAAAGTTCAAATTATGCATGACAAAACTAAACAGTCATGGTAGAGTTTCCCCTTTTCTCCTTTGCCTCCTGCCAAGTCAAGGTAAAGAGGTCTTATTTTGGATTGGGAGACAACTAAGAGGTCAAAGGTCATCTTGCATGTGCAAGGACCTAAATTCCATCGCTGGCACTGCATGCCCTCCCTACCCTCAGCACTTCTGGGTGTTGCCCTGATAGTTCCAGGACCACTGGACCCAAGCAGCATTGCATTCCCAGATCTGCGCATTAAATTAGCCTGTCTGTTGGGTCCAGTATCTCTAGGAGTGACCCTCACACTAGTTGAGCACAGCTTGAGAGCCCCTCTATCTCCCAAAATTTATGTAAGGCATAAATATACACAGAGAGAAAGGAAACAAACAAAAAACGTTGGAAGCTATACAGTCAGTAATAACTGACTTAGTAAAGCCAAGGAACTGAAACAGCTTAATGAGATCAGAAAAGACTGTGTTATAGAACCCCAAAGATGCAACAGTCAGGTGTTCCAAGTACCTCTGAGTTTAGGGGGCTCAGAAGGGTTAGCAACAGGTTGGTTGATTGTCCAAATAAAAATAATCGCCCCCTCCCTCCACACCCATCTTCTACTAAGTGGACAAGGATACCGCCCTCATCAGATTGGCAAACACTAAGCTTTCTCTTTGAGGAGGTGAGGCTGCAGGACCCAGACATAAGGGACAGCAGGCCCAGTTGGACATACTTTCAAAATACAGACCCAGTTGAGGTGACGAGTGATCTGTGCATTCTAAGCCCTGAAATTCCAACTATAAATAAACAATAATAATGATGTCATTTAAACTCTCATTTACTAAACATTCATTTGCCAGTCACTGTGGTAAGCATTATGATAGCATTAAGTCTCATCCAATCCTCAAACCCATGACCTCTTTAAATGGTAAGAAAATCCAGATTTATGCAGTTAAGTAACTGACCAAAGAAGTTAAAACTAATAAATGGCAAAACCCAATCTTGAATACTGAACTACCATGCTACATGACTTCCATTTATCAATTTGTTTATTCATTCAACAAACACTGGCCTTGTGGCAGATACTGATTATCAAGATTTTAATTATGTATTCATAAAGATGAATATCACACTTGGTCTCTAACCCCAAGAAGCTTCTCTCAATAAAGGGAACAACAAATCAACAAACTGATAAATTGAACAACTAGGTCTCCCAACTGGGTTTAGAAATGAGGATTCCAATTCTTCTCCCTTATGTTCACTCCATCCTGAGACCTCCCTCTCTCGAATATGGGAAGTGAATGAAATCTTGAACCAATTCCATAAACTCTTTGGCACACTCTTACAGTAACGTCCCTGTCTCTCTGACTCTGAATTACAGACTGATGAACCTCACTCAAAGATAAAGCTTCTCAGCTGCTCAGCATGAGAGCTGCCTCAAAAAGCAGCAAGCAGGGCCGGAGCGATAGCACAGCGGGTAGGGCGTTTGCCTTGCACACAGCCAACCCAGGTTTGCTCTCCAGCATCCCATATGGTCCCCTGAGCACTGCCAGGAGTAACCCCTGAGCATTGTCAGGTGTGACCCAAAAAATGCAAAAAAAAAAAAAAAAAAAAAAAGCAGCAAGCAGTGAGAAAGAAGGGCAAGATAAACTTCTCTCTTTTCTCCCTGTTCCTCCTCCTCCTCTTCTCTCCACTCTCTACTCTATCCTTAGTGCCTCCAGGGCTGGTGGAGGGCATAGATAGAGATAGATAGATAGATGGAGATAGATAGAGATAGATGGAGGTAGATAGAGATAGATAGAGAGAGATAGAGATAGAAGAGAGGATAGAGATAGATAGAGAGAGATAGAGATAGATAGAGAGAGAGAGATGGGGCCAGAGCAATAATACAATAGGTAAGCACTTGGATGTGAGGGCGATCTGGCTGCGACATCTGTCACCCCACTGATCGCCAGGGTTGATTGCGCTGATCTGGCTGGCTAGGCGGGTGTCCCCTTCCTCCCCTCACCGCTCCATGTGCGCCCCTCCCGAAGCTGCGCGCCTCCCCAAAGGATGGCCTTCCCCAAATAGAGACGCGACCGGTCTTCGGTCGAGGGTATAGAGTAGCTGCGCTCCCTGCTAGAACCTCCAAACAAGCTCACAATAGGTAAGCACGTTTCTGGCCCAAGTTTGATTCCCCAGCAGTCCATATGGTCCCCAGGAGTGATCTCTGAATACAGAACTAGGAGTAATCTCTGAGCACTACTGTGGGGTGGCTAAAACAAAACAAAATGAAAAAGGAGAGAGAGAGAGAGAGAGAGAGAGAGAGGAGGTGGTTTCTTACCTAACTAGTGAGGTAAGACGTGCTCTCTGACCTTTCAAAGCTTTCACAGTTTACTATTCCTGATAGAATGATTTTGTGAAATCCTAAGCAATATCCCCATGGGAGCCTTACACTATCTCCTTTGCCACAAGCAAAGCCTCTCTTCAATTCCTTTCTTTGCCTCCAGTCATCCAGAGTCAACCTCTATTAGCGGGAATCAAGATTCTCTTCCAGCTATTTTCAGGGGAAATATTCAAAAACTGATATGTCCCTGTGAGTACCGACCAGTGAGAATTCCCGCAGCTCACACACAGTCATCATAGATGAAAATGCAGCTTCTTTCCAGCAAGGATCGATTCCTCTCTGTGCCGCCCACAGCCAAGTGGCACCAGCCCCAGTCTCTTGACCACAATATTCTTAGAACTAATCACTGACCATCCCTTTGCCTCAAACTCAATGATATTTCTCTTTTCCTCTTAAGCAATCCTTTAAAGCCTTCTTACTTTATCTGAGCAAAGCAGGAACTTCTCCCCCACTTGCTAACCTGAGCGGTGAGAGAGAAGGCACAGCACACATTGTCAGTGCTCTTGGAAGAAATCCTTCCTCCTTCGACTCAACTACTCTGGTCTCCCAGACGTAGGTGATGAGTTCCCAAAAAATCAGCTTTCAAGCATCTCCTTTGCAAGTTCACCACATGGAGTCTGGCATCCTACTTTGAAATTAAGTAGTTCTTGGCATCCATTTTTGCCCTCTCAAACTTTCAGGTCTTGGAGAAATTGAGGCAAAAAAAGAGAGCTGAGGCCCTGGGAGATAGGTAGTACAGCAGTTAGTGCTCCTGTCGAGCAGACATCCAACGTAGGTTCTGTTCCTGGCACTACACAGTCCCCCTGAACATTGCTGGGTGCAGTCCTGCCAAGTATGACCCGGGAGGACCCAGCATGGTCATGGTGTCTGAGGTACCCCGGTATCAAAGAACAGAGCAGCATCCCTTCTTCAGACCCTTGCTTTGAACCAGGAATCCAAACTCGGGCGGAGCCTTCTGAGCACCATTTGTGAATAATCCTTTCAGCCTGTCAAAATATGACAGACTTTAGCTTTGAGAAGCATTGATGAGGCGCTTTGACAGTATTAGGAAATTGCTCCTTTAGGTAGAATGGAACTTCTAGATTATCTGGAAGCCTTGGAAACACTCCCCAGCAGAGGTGCTGTTTGAACAGGTTTCCAGGAAGGATAATACGGACAAGAGGTGAACATGTGGGTTCTGACCTATCCTGTGAAGGAAGCAGCAGTGGAAGGTAAGTAGCTGCAGGGGCTGAGAGCAGTCTTGTGTTCGGGCCTCCTTCTAGTACAAAAGGGGCCACTGAAGGAAGTCTGGTAAAAGGGAGGCCTAACCAGCTCCAACAACCTGGGGGCTGCATAAAGGCCCACATGGAGGAGGGGCAGGAACAGTAGAGAGGTGGGAAAGGGTTACAGTGGAGTCACAGGGATGGAGGAGAGGAGAAGCTCTCAAGACTCTCTTGATTGTGGGCACATATTTGATTTCTAGAGCATTAAACTCATGAAGACAACTCCTGGGCTTGAGGTCAGACTATATTTAAAACTGCATTCTATGCAAAATATATATAAAGCTAGCTCAGAGAAATGATTCCAAACACAGAAGCCCCAGAGGGAAAAAAAAAAAAAAGAAAAGCTTTGAGCTTTTGCTTCTGGTAAATTTATCCTAACCAAAAGTCACTTAAGAATGATTTTATAAGTCAAGGACAGAGAATAAAGCTGTCATGCAGCAACAATTTTCCAGACAAACAAAATTAGATGTAATCATCAATATCTGAATTGAGCCTTCTCTAATTCTCTGCTGGCCTGACTTGCTTTGTTTTTGCGATAAATTATTTGGAATAATCATATCCCTGATTCTACTCAACAGTCCCAGACTTTGTTATGCACAAGGACATTTATTACTCTCTGAGAAGAACAGAACTTTCTGACTCCTAAAAAAATATTTTAAATTCTGAGAGAAATATTAGCAAAACTATCTAAATCGAGGCTAAAGCAACCCATCTAGGGCCTCTTTGACTGATTACTCAGTAGGGTCCTAGTTTAAGGATAAGGGGATCGTTTACTTAGCATTCTTGTCTCACCCTCCTAAGTCCCCACTGACTATAATATCCACCTTTACCAAACATTATGATCATCTTATTTATGCTTTCAATGGATGATGAGATTTTCCTTAATGAAACATTAAGGAAATGTCAATACTCAAATCTCACTAGAAAACAGACTATTAAGCAGCTTCTAAATGTCTTATCTCTTGCCAGATATGACCATAGGTCAGGAACAATCTCAGAGTATTGTATTCATTATGCATCTCTCTGTCTAATGCAAAAAATCACTAGCTCATTGCCCACAAAATCAAAACATCACATACAGGATCCTCCAGGCCTACTCTTGGCTTCTTGAAAGTCCAATGACAAGGCTTTTTTCAAATACACTCCTCAGCCCATTTCTTTAAGGGCCAGCCTGTGTCAACTCCAGCTCAGCCTCCCCAGTCTCACAGCAGGCCTGATGCACTGTATACCTTTGATAAATATTGTTTGAATTGTCTTATCTCATTTTTAACAAGTAGAGTCAGGTCTCTTAAAAATCATGAGCAGGGCCTGAGGTATGGCAGTAGCAAAAGCGCCTGCCTTGCAAATGAGAGGCTGTGAATTAGATCCCTGAGTGGTCTGTCAGCTCTTGGGACCCCTAGGAAATCTCTGGCACAGAGAAAGGCGTGTGCAAGCGCCAGAGGTGTATGTGAGCCCTGGTGAGCTCTGTGACTTAAAAATGACATAGAGGGTCAGGATGAGATAGTACAACAAGTAGGGTGCTTGCCTTTCGGGAGGCTGACCTCAGTTCAATCCTGGGCACTGCATATGGTGCCCCAAGCACCACCAGGAGTGATGCCTGATTGCAAACAAATGATAAAACAGACATGGAGCCTCACAGCCAGGAGCACATCCCCCAGTGAGCACATGTATGAGCACCACCATGCTCCCTGCAAAGTGGTACAACCAGAGAGTGAGTGAGCATCACAGCTAAGCAAATGCAACCTCGAACAGCCATATATAGCAGTAACAGTAACAAAGGGAAAGGAAGGGAGGGGATTATGTCACAATGTTTAGATGCCTTTTGACTGGATTTGTGGGGAGTTTGTTCACCAACACCAAAAGGTTTTATTGCTTGACAACAACAATTGAATCAGGGAAAACTCATTCACACACAGAAGGAATCAGAGTGTGAGAAGTAATAAGTTTCATATCTCTCCCCAGCTCAGCTTTGGTCTGCTTAGTAAATCTGCCTCTAAATAAAGAGAAGAGGAGAGGGAGGAGGTTTGAGATAAAGGGTCAGCTTTCAGAGGCAGAAAGAAGCAACAACATTGCCACAAATTACAGGAAACATTTCTCCAACCTACTAATTTGGGTGCAACTACAGGATCGATTAAATTATTTGGAAAGCTCTCTTTGGAAAGGGCAACCCAGAGAGGACATCAGTTCTAATTAGCTGCGGCTGGCTTTCTTTTCTTAAAAAAAAAAATTAACCATCTACACAATCCTCCAATATTTCATTTGCAATTTTACACAGAACAAATTATGGTCATCAATATTTTAATTATTATATCACCGTGAGATATACAGTTACAAAAGTGTTCATATTTGGGTTTCAGTCATAAAGTGTTCCAGTACCCATTGCTCCACCAGTGCCCATTTCCCTCCACCAATGTCCCATGATTCTCTCCCCTCCCCCAGCCTGCATCTATGGAAGGAAATTTTCACTTCTCTCTCTCTCTCACTCTCTCTCTCTCTCTTTCTTCCTTCTTTTACACACTGTGGCTTGCAATACATATAGTTAGAGGTTATCATGTATATCCTTTTGCCTATTTTCAATGCTCAGTTCTAAGCTGGTATTATCATTTACAATAATTATTAGTACAGTGTTCCTTTCTCTGTATTACCTAACCTCTGACTCCCACACATTTGCCATAGGTTCTACCAACTGACAAGACCTCCTGATCAATATATTGTCTAGTGTTGGATATTGGTATCATGCTATTTTTTATATCCTGTAAATAAAAGCAGTCATTCTATATCTGTCCTTTTCCCTCTGGCTAATGTCACTCAGCATAATCTGCACCACGTCCATCCATTTATAGGCAAATTTCATAACTTCATTTTTACTAACAGCTGCATAGTATTCCATTATGTAGGTGTATCACAGTTTCTTCATCCAGTCACCAGTTCTTGGGCACTCTGGTTTTTTCCAGATTCTGGCTACTGTGAATAGTGTTGTTATGAACATAAAAGCACAGATGGTGTTTCTGCTTTGTGTTTTTGACTTCCCAGGGTATATTCCCAGGAGTGGTATGGCTGGGTGGAACTGGAGCTCAATGTCTCGTCTTTGGAGGGAAGTCCATATTGTTTTCCAAAAAGGCTGTACCAGTCAATATTCCCAACAACAATGGATGAGGGTCCCGCTTTCCCTTCATCCACGCCAGCACTTGCTGTTCTTGCTCTTTTGGATATGGGTCAGACTCTGTGGTGTGAGATGATATCTCATTGTTGTTTTGATTTGTATCTCTCTGAAGATTAATGATGATGAACATTTTTCATATGTCTTTTGGCCATTCTAATTTCTTCCTTATCGAAGTTTCTATTCATTTATTCTCCTCATTTTTTTTTTTTTTTGCTTTTTTGGGTCACACCCGCAATGCTCAGGGGTTTCTCCTGGCTCTGCACTCAGGAATTACTCCCTGGCGGTGCTCAGGGGACCATATGGGATGCCGGGATTGAACCCGGGCCAGCACAGGCCGGCCACATTTAAGGCAAACACCCTACCCACTGGGCTATGTCTCCAGCCCCAATTCTCCTCATTTTTTAATGGGGTTGGATATTTTCTTCTTATAAAGTTTTACCAGTGCCTGATATATCCTGGATATTAACCCCTTATCAGATGGGTATTGAGTGAATATTCTTTCCCATTCTATGGACTCTCTTTGTATCTTGGTCACTGTTTCTTTTGAGGTGCAGAAGCTTTATAGTTTCATATAGTCCCATATTTTTCTCTTTTGCTTCTCATTGCTTTGTTAGTGGTGTTTCATCTTTGAAGATGCCTTTAGCTTCAATGTCGTGAGAGGTTTCTCCTATATTTTCTTCGGATATACTTTATGGATTCAGGTCTGATGTTGAAATCTTTAGTCCAAATTGATCTGCTTTTTTGTGCATGGTATTAGACAGAGGTTCAACTTCAATTTTTTGCATGTAGCTGCCCAGTTTTCTGAGCACCACTTGTTGAAGAGGCTTTCCTTCCTCCATTTCAGACTCTTTCCTCCTTTATCAAAGATTAAATGATCATGTGTTTGAGGATGGGTGTCAGGATACTCAACTCTATTCCATAAGTTACAGGTCTGTTTTTCTTCCAACACTGTTTTAATTACTATTGCTTTGTAGTACAGTTTGAAATTGGGAAATGTGATGCCTCCCATCTTCTTTTTTCCCAAGGATTGCTTTAGCTCTCCGTGGGGGTTTATTATTCCATACAAATTTCAGGAGTGTTTTGCCAATTTCTTTGAAGAATGTCCTGGGTATCCTTTTAAAGACTGCATTGAATCTGTACAAAGCTTTGGTAGTATTACCATTTTCACAATGTTGATTCTCCCCATCCATGAGCAGGGAATGTGTTTCCATTTCCTCGTGTCCTCTTTTTATTTCTTGGAGCAGTGTCTTGTAGTTTTCTTTATACAGATCTTTACACATTTGGTTAAGCTGATTCCTAGGTATTTGATTTTCTGTGGCACAAATGTGAATGGAATTGTTTTCTCAAAATCCCTTTATCTCTTTTGTTATTTGAATATAGGGAAGCTACCGACTTTTGGGTATTGATTTTGTACCCTGCCACTCAACTATAAGTATCTATTGTTTCTAGGACTTTTTGTGGAGAGTTTAGGGTTCTTTAGGTATAATATCATGTCATCTGATAAATAATGAAAGCTTGACTTCTTCTTTGCCTATCTGGATGTCCATAATGTCCTTTTTCTTCTCTGATTGCTATGGCGAGTACTTTCAGTACTATATTGAATAAAAGAGATGAGAGTGGACAACCCTGTCTTGTTCCTGATCTTAAGGGGAAGGCTTTCAATTTTTCCCCCATTGAGAATGGTACTCACTGTGGGCTTTTGGTAGATGGCTTTGACTATATTGAAGAAAGTTTCCTTCAATTCCCATTTTTTGGAGGGCTTTAATCATGAACAGTGTTGGGTCTTGTCAAATGCTTCCTCTAGATCTACTGATATGATCATATGACTTTTTATTTTTTCTCTTATTGATATGATTATGTTGATTGACTTGCAAATATTGAACCATCCTTGCATTCCCGGGATGAATCCTACTTGGTCATGATGTATAATCTTTTTGATGAGTCTTTGGATTCTGTTTGCTAGTATTTTGTTGAAGATCTTAGCATCTGTGTTCATCAGGGAGATTGGTCTGTAGTTTTCTTTTTTGTGTTGTCTCTGCCTGCTTTGGGTATCAGGGGTGATATGTGCCTCATAGAAGCTGTTTGGGAGTTTCTGTTTCTTCTATTTCCTGGAAGAGCTTGAAAAGGACAGGCAGTATATCCTCCTTAAAGGTTTGGAAGAATTCACTAGTGAATCCATATGGACCTGGGCTTTTGTGCTTGGGCAGGCCTTTAATTACTGTTTCAATTTCCTCGATGGTGATAGGCTTATTCAGGTATTGGAGGTCTTCTTGTTTTAGCTGTGGGAGGTTATAGAACTTCAGGAATTTATCCATTTCTTCCAGGTTCTCATGTTTAATGGAATACAGACTCTCAAAGTAATCTCTGATGATCTTTTGGATTTCTGTGGTTTCTGTTGTGATGTCCCCATTTTCATTTCTGATTCTGTTTATTTGGGTTCTCTCTTTCCCTGTCCTTACAAGTCTTGCCAGTGGCTTGTCGATCTTGTTTATTTTTTTCAAAGAACCAGCTCTTGGTTTCATTAATCTTTTGAACTGTTTTTTTGGGTTTCCAGCTCATTGATTCCTCTCTAAATTTTATTATTTCCTTCTTTTTTCTGGGTTAGGCTCCTTTTGTTGGTCTTTTTCTAATATTTTGAGCTGTGAAGGCCGGTTATTTCTGTGGTCGCTTTCTTTTTCCTGATGAATGCTTGCAGAGCTATGAACTTTCCTCTTAACACTGCTTTTGCTATGTCCCAAGTTCTATAGTTGGTGTCTTCATTTTCATTTGTCCAGGAATCTTTTGATTTCCTCTTTGATTTCTTCTATGACCCACTGATTGTTCAGCAGTGAGCTGTTCAGTTTCCAGGTGTTTGGTTTGACTCCCTGTTTCTGTGTGTGGTTAACTTCCATTTTCAGTGTATCATGGTCTGAGAAAAATAGTTGACACAATTTCTATCATTTTTATTTTATTTAGGGTATGCTTTGTGGCTCAGCATGTAGTCTATCTTGGAGACTGTTCCATGTGCACTGGAGAAAACTGTGCATTCAGGTTTTTTTGGGGATAAAAGCCCTGGTATATATCCACCAGCCCTCTTTCTTCCATTTCTTCCTTCAGGGCCAGTATTTCCTTGATGAGTTTCAGTGTTGTTGATCTATCAATAGTTGATAAAGCAGTGTTGAAGTCTCCGACTACAGTTATGTTTACTGTCAATGTCTTCTTTTAAGTATATTAGCAGTTGTTTTAAGTATCTTGCTGGCTCCCCAAATGGGTGCATATATGATTAGGAGTGTAATTTCTTCCTGATATACATATCCCTTAATTATTAAGAAATGGCATTCACTGTCCCTTCTAACCCTTTTTCAGCCTGAAATCTATGTTGTCAGATACCAGTATGGCCACCCTGGCCTTTTTCGAAGAGTTGTTTGTGTGGAGAATTGTCTTCAGCCTTTGACTTTGGAGTCTGTGTTTTGCTCTGATTATTCAGGATGTGCTTCTTGTAGGCAGCAGAATGTTGAATCTTTTAAAGTCTATTTTGCCACTCTGTGTCTCTTAATTGGTGCATTCAGGCCATTGACGTCGAGAGAGATTATTGTCATAGGATTTTGTGCCATC
>JAJIBD010002157.1:0-120091 GCA_021461705.1 Cryptotis parvus | reverse complement strand
ATCATATGGTTTTTATTTTTTTCTTCTTATTGATATGATGTGTTATGTTGATTGACTTGAGAATGTTGAACAACCTTGCATTTCAGGGATGAATCCTACTTGGTCATGATATATAATCTTTTATAGGTCTTTGGATTCTGTTTGCTAGTATTTTGTTGATGATCTTAGCATCTGTGTTCATCAGTCTGTGTTTTCTCTTTTTTTGTTGTTTCCCCTGCCTGCTTTGGGTATCAGGGTGATACATGCCTTATAGACACTGACACTGTTTGGGGAGTGTTTCCATTTCTTCTATTTCCTGGAAGAGCTTGAAAAGGACTGGCAGTAGGTCCTCCTTAAAGTTTGGAAGAATTCACTGGTGAATCCATCTGGACCTGGGCTTTTTGTGTTGAGCAGACTTTTGATTAGTGTCAATTTCCTCAATGGTGATAGGCTTATTCAGGTATTGCAGGTTCTCTTGTTTCAGCTGTGGGAAGTTATAGAACTTCAGGCAGGAATTTATTCATTTCTATAGGTTCTCATGTTTCATGGCATACAGACTCTCAAAGTAATCTCTGATGGTCTTCTGAATTTCTGTGGTTTCTGTTATGATGTCCCCATTTTTTATTTCTGATTCTGTTTATTTAGATTCTCTGTTTTTTGCCAGTCTTGTCAGTGTTTTTTTCAATCTTGTTTATTTTATCAAAAGAACCATCTCTTGGCTTCATTAATCTTTTTGAATTTTTTTTGGTTTCCAAGTCATTGATTTCCTCTCTAAGCTTTATTATTTCCTTCCTTCTGCCTGGGTCGGCTCCTTTTTTGTTGGTCTTTTTCTAATATTTTGAGCTGTGAAGACAGGTTATTTATGTGGGTCCTTTCTTCTTTCCTGATGAATGCTTGCAAAGTTATGAACTTTCCTCTTAACACTGTTTCACTGTATTCCACAAGTTCTAATAGTTGATGTATTCATTTTCATTTGCTTCCAGAAATCTTTGGATTTCTTCTTTGATTTCTTCTCTGACCCATTTGTTGTTCAGCAGAACCAGAAGTCAGCTCTGAGCACTACCAGGTGTAACCCCAAAACAAAAAATACGTGCACTGTCTGTTAAGTGAGATTCACTATAGCCCTCAGAGCCACCACTATACCAGGTGCAGCAGAAGAACAACAGTATTTGGTTTTGTGTTCTTGTAGAAAGCAGCTAAAGTTCCAACAGGATCAACAATAAACTGTTGGTATACAAAGTGCTGTTGCTTCCCCTTCTGACAGTGTCTGGCCATCCAAAGATGCTTAGCAGAACTCTTGAGTTGGGTTACCAGATCCTTCCTCCCAGATTCATGTGATATTGGTGGCCCCACAGAAGGCTTATGTGAGGTGGAGAGGAAAAAGATGGTCAATTTCTCTGGATCTACCTTTGCTACCCCAGGACCCACTGGAAAGGCTAGGACTAATGAAGTCTGCAATGAGCGCCTGAATGTCATGGACCTCAAGTCCTGCCAGCCCCACAGGTGGCTCTCAAGCCACACTTAACATCGTTTAGTCTTCTTGGCAAGGAGTTGATCCCCACCATCTGATTTCTCGGGAATCATGGACTAAGGCTGGAGCAAGGTATTGTTATTTGCAGGAAAGGAAAGGTCAGTCCTAGGCATTTGTCTTCCTTGCAGAAAAGATTTTCAAGAGTAGACAAGCAATGAAGTAAAACATTTTATTTTGAGGTTCAGAGGGCGGGGAGAAGGGAGACAAATTAAGAGAGTAAGATGCTCAAGAGAGAATGGGGGCTTTGCAAAAGGCGGAGAGAACCCGAATGGCTTTTAAGACTGGAAAGTTCTGGAGTCTTCTGCAGCTTGGCTCTCTAGGGTTAATCAGTTTGTGGACTGGGAAGAGTGGTTTGGGAAGAAATTTTGGAATTTGGGAAGGAATTTGGGAGCTCTTGAGGAATTTTGAAAGAGGGAAGCCTGATTTTCCCTTGCCAACCAGGGGAGGAAGGCAGTTTCCTCTTGCCAGCAGTTCCATTTCTCCCCACAAACCTACCACACCTCATCCTAAGGTCCTATCTTTAACATTCCTGGAGTTCCCCAGGACCAAACAATTCTGTCCCAAACTAGGAGTCACAAGACTAAGATAATGAACAATCCCTGAGGCAGATGGCCAGAAAGACTCAAACCAGCCAGATCCACCCCTAAAGATTATAACAATGCAAAAGGACCTTTAAAAAGTTAACATGTAACTTACTTTTATATATTTTATTATACCGTTGTGAGATATGCAATTACAAGATGTTCATGTTTGGGTTTCAGTTATACAGTGTTCCAAAACCCATCCCTCCACCCATGCCCATTACCCACCACCAACGTCCCTACTTCCCTCCCCCTCCCTAGCCCGCCTTCATGGCAGGTTCTTTTTTCTCTTTTCTCTCCTTCTCTCTCTCTCTCCCCTCGCTTCCCTTTATTACACATTGTGGATTGTAATACATACCTCTAGAGATATCATGTGTTCCTGTTTGCCATATTCAATGCTCAGTTCTCGTATGGCATCATCATTCTCAATGATTACCTGCACACTGTTCCCTTCTCTGTCTTACCTAGCCTCTGACTCCCACGAGTTTGTGGTTGCCAGGTTTTGAGATATCACGTAGACACCCGCACGCCATGGGGATCGGGCTGTGTCCAGCTGTGGGGTCCAGACCTTGAGGATGACTGTGGTTGTGTTGTGCGAGGTTTTCTGACTTCTGGGGACTTGGCAGTGGACAAGCCAAGGGACCAAACTTGTCCCCAATCTAAGCTGCCCATTAGTCGAGTGCGGGGCAGCATGAAACTTACTTTTAACTTAGTCCTATACTAAGTTCCTCCCCCACTTGTGTAGCTTCTTTTCTTTTCTCTTCTACTTTCCAATAAAATTTTCTGCTTTCCAATACTGAGATGAGTATCTTTTAATTCAATATTTTCATTCTTGAAAATATTGAAGAAACTGAGAATCGTGAATGAACAGAGAACTGCCATGGCTTCTGCCTCACCTGCCTCAATTTCCCTTCAGGTTCTTCTTCAGGGAGGGTATGTTCTCCTCATAGTGTACTGCTGATTAAGGTCTTATCAGGTCTTGGTACCGGAGTCCAGGAGGTGGATCTGGACAGTCTTAGGTCTAATAGTTTTATCCTAAGATTTTTACTGCCATGGGGTCCTTTCCTGCCTGCCTGCTTTTATCACATGTTCTCAGTATGTGTCTTACTCCCTTGAGCCTGTGTACCTCAGTTCACTAATGGGGCTGGAATTGGGTCGTCATGGTCTCTGCTCATATCCCACTCTATCTGTCAATGAGCCCTGGTTCCACACTCCCCCTCTCACTCCTCATGTTAGTCCTAGGGTGCTTCTCTGATCATAAGAGAGAGTAGAGGGCTTTAATCTAGCTAGGGGAGAAAGGGCAATTTCAGAAACTGAGCAGGGGCCAAGGAGAGAGTTTAAAGGGCTGAAGTGAGTGGGTTAATTTGGCCCCACAGCCCCTAAGCACCTCTGGAGTAGCTCCTGAGTCCTGAGCCCAAGTTACAGTTTGAAGTAGGTTTCTTTTTCTTTATTATACCACCATAAGACAATACAATATAAAAAAGTTCATAATTGGTTCTCAGTCATACAGTGTTCTGGCACCCGTTCGTCCACCTTGTTCGCCCACCTTGTTCCCACAACCAATGTCCCACATTCCCTCCCACCCACCTCCATCACATCTTCCAGAAAGGCAATGGAGAAGATTATCCATGACTTCTACTCAGATCTCTTTGATAGCCACATCCACCTGCCCACATACCAAATTCCACAGGATGGATATGTCATTCCCAATGTTCTCCCTTCTGAAATCCGACATGCTATCTCGTCGGTAAAGAAGGGAACAGCACCAGGCCCACACAAGGTCAGACCCGAACACCTTAAGACACTGCCATCGGTACTCATCAATACACTAGCTCGGTTCTTCACACGCTACCTGTCCGAATGCAAGGTGGCCTCCAATGGAAAACCAGCAGGACAGTTCTACTGTTCAAGAAGGGAGACATTCACGACATCAGCAACTATCGCCCCATCTGCCTGTTGTCCGTGATCTCAAGCTGTTTTCACAAGTCATCCTGAACAGGATTGGCAGAACACTAGATGAAGGACAACCATGCGAGCAAGCTGGTTTCCAGAAAGGATTCAGCACAATCGACCATATCCACACAGTAATCAAGCTCATTGAGGTTCGTAGGGAGTACAAGATGCCACTCTCTGTCTCACGTTCATTCATTTAAAGAAAGCCTTTGATTCCGTGGAGACTGAAGCAGTCATCGAAGCCCTAGCCAAACAGGGTGTTCAAACCCAATACATCAAGATCCTTTGTGAGCTCTATTACGGATTCACCACCAGGATCTCACCATTCTATAAAGAAGTGATCATTGATGTCAAAAGAGGGGTTCGACAGGGTGATACTATTTCACCAAAACTCTTCAGTACCACCCTCTAGAACATCATGCAACAATTAAAATAGGAAGGAATGGGAGTGAAGATAGATGGTCGGCAACTACACCACCTCCGCTTCGCTGATGACATCGTTCTAATAACACCAAACATTAGCCAAGCGGCACAAATGCTGGCTGAATATGACCAAGAATGTGGAAAGAAAGGCCTACAGCTGAATCTAAAGAAAACTGTTCATGAAAAATGAACTAGTTCCAGAGGCCCCATTCACTCTCAATGGAACAAACATCTCTGAATGAAGCAGTTATGTGTACCTAGTTCAAGAAGTCAACATGATGAACGACCTAAAACCTAAGCTGTGCAGGAAGAAGAGAGTGGCATGGAATGCCTTCAAAGGCAGCGAAGAAATAGCTAAAAGGACAAAGAACCTCCGGCTCCGGGCACATCTCTTCGACTCCACTGTTCTCCCTGCATTAACATACACCTCAGAGACCTGGGCCCTCCGAAAGCAGGATGAGAATGCTATTCGGGTCTCCCAGAGAGGAATTGAAAGAGCTATGCTTGGAATATCACACCTCACTCAAGTGAGAGAAGGAATCCAGAGTTCTGACCTCTATCGCTATTCTAGAATCAGGGATGCTACCTTGTTTGCCAAGGCATCGAAAATCAGATGGGCTGGACATGTGATGTGATTTGGAGATGACCGCTGACTAGAGCCATAACCGACTGGATCCCACGGGATGTCAAAGATCACGTGGCCGCCCACCTACAAGATGGTCAGACTTCCTTGTCAAGACCCTGAAGGAACGATTTGAGGCTCTTCATATTCCTGAATCAACCAGATGCCATTGGGCTACATTGGCACGTGATAGGGTCCAATGGAAATGTTACTGGTGCCCACTCGAGTAAATCGATGAATAACGGGATTCAAGTGATCAAGTGATCAAGTGATACCAACGTGAGATATACAGTTAACAAAGTGTTCACATTTGGGTTTCATTCATACAGTGATCCAGCACCCATTCCTCCACCAGTGCCAATTTCCCTCCACCAATGCCCCATGATTTCCCCCCATTCCCAGCCTGCATCTATGGCAGACAATTTTCACTTTTCTCTTTATCTCTTTCATATTTCAGACACTGTGACTTTCAATACATATAATTAGAAGTTATCATATAAAACCTTTTGCCTACTTTCAATTCTCAGTTCTATGCTTTATTATCATTTACAATAATTATTAGTACACTGTTCTGTTCTCTGTATTGTCCAAGATCTGACACCCACACATTTACAATAGATTCTACCCACTGATAAGACCTCCTGATCCATGATCTGTCTGGTCTTAAATATTGGTATCATGTTATTTTTTTAATCCTGCATTTAAATGCAGTCATTCTTTATCATGTGACAATTAGAATGGGAAGAAATGGGAGTGAAGATAGATGCTCGGCAACTACACCACCTCCGCTTCGCTGATGATATCGTTCTAATAACACCAAACATTAGCCAAGCAACACAAATGCTGGCTGACTTTGACTGAGAATGTGGAAAGATAGGTCTACAGCTAAATCTCAAAAAAACTATGTTCATGAAAAATGAACTAGTTCCAAAAGGCCCCATTCACTCTCAATGGAACAAATATCTCTGAATGCAGCAGTTATGTGTACCTGGGTCGAGAAGTCAACCTGATGAAAGACCTAAAACCTGGAGTTGCACAGGAGGAAGAGAGCAACATGGAATGCCTTCAAAGGCATTGAAGAAATAGCTAAAAAAGACGAAGAAGTTCCAGCTCCGGGCACATATCTTCAACTCCACCATTCTCTCTGCATTAACATGCGCCTCAGAGATCTGGGCCCTATGAAAGCAGGATGAGAATGCTATTCAGGTCTCCCAAAGAGAGTTCTGTGGACTACCACAGAACCATGGGGAAACAACTCAGACCCCAACTCAAAGAGTGGATGATGAATGCAAACCTGAACTCAAATAAAATACACACATGCATAATATCTCTGACAAAGAATTCAGAGAATAAATGGTGAGGATGTTTAATGAACTCAATGACAAAGTGGAATACATATTCAATAAAATATAGGAGGACATAAATGAAGCAATGGAAAGGGCAGGCAATAAATTATGGGAGGAAATGAGAGCAGAAATGAGAACAATACAAACAGAAATATCGTCAATAAAAAACTCAGTCAATGAAATGAAAAATTGCAATGGGGTCTCTCAATAGCAGGATGACAGCAGCAGAAGAAAGAATCAGTTTAATCAGCAGAAGAAAGAATCCTCAATCAATGAGGATGAGCTGCAGAAAACACTCAGGGAAATGCAACAGATGAAAAAAGACTGAAAAATGTATCTGCATTGGAACAGAGAACATTGGGATGAATACAGGGGAATAATATAAAAATAATCAGGGTCCCATGGAAAAGAAAGAGAACCCCAAGAAAATAGGTACAGTTAAAAAATCCTTGCTGAAAAGTTTCAGAGTTGAAGGACAAGACATTCAGATCCGATAAATCCAAAGGATACCATAAAGAAGTGATCCCAATAGAAGACTCCAAGACATATCCTAGTCAGAATAATTGATGCCATAGATAGACACAATTCTTCAAATGGCAAGATCAAAGATGAAAATTGCATACAAAGGAGCATTCATTTGGCTTTCAGCAGATCTAGCAGAAGAGACCCTTGAAACTCAAAGACAGTGGTGGGATAAAGTAAAAAAATCTCAATGTAATGAAGGCCTCGCCAAGAATTCTTTACCCAGCTAGACTCTCATTCAGATTTGAAGGACAATTAAGCAGCTTCATGGACAAACAACAGCTCAGGATCTTCATAGACTCAAAACCAAACTTAAAAAAGAAGGGCTGAAAAGAGCTACTCTAAGACAAGACAAAACTCAAAAGAAGAACAAACATATAGAAATATGGCACAACATCCATGAAAATCACTTGAGTCCTGTTATTCATCGATTTGCTCAAGCAGGCGCCAGTAACATTTCCATTGGACCATATCACGTGCCAATGTAGCCCAATGGCATCTGGTTGATTCAGGAATATGAAGAGCCTCAAACCGTTCCTTCAGGGTCTTGAAAGGAAGTCTGACCATCTTGTAGGTGGGCGGCCCACGTGATCTTTTGACATCCCGTGGGATCCAGTCGGTAATGGCTCTAGTCCAGCGGTTGTCTCCAAATTGCATTACATGTCCAGCCCATCTGATTTTCGATGCCTTGGCAAACAAGGTAGCATCCCTGATTCTGGAATAGCGATGGAGGTCAGAACTCCGGATTCCTTCTCTCACTTGAGTGAGGTGTGATATTCCAAGCATAGCTCTTTCGATTCCTCTCTGGGAGACCCGAATAGCATTCTCATCCTGCTTTCGTAGGGGCCCAGGTCTCTAAGGCATATGTTAATGCAGGGAGAATGGTGGAGTCGAAGAGATGTGCCTGGAGCCAGAGGTACTTTGTCTTTTTAGCTATTTCTTCGATGCCTTTGAAGGCATTCCATGCTGCTCTCTTCCTCCTGCGCAGCTCAGGTTTTAGGTCATTCATCATGTTGATTTCTTGACCTAGGTACACATAACTGCTTCATTCAGAGATTTTTTGTTCCATTGAGAGTGAATGGGGCCTCTGGAACTAGTTCATTCTTCATAAACATTGTTTTCTTTAGATTCAGCTGTAGACCTATCTTTCCACATTCTTGGTGAAGTCAGCCAGCATTTGTGCGGCTTGGCTAATGTTTGGTTAGAATGATGTCATCAGCGAAGCGGAGGTGGTGTAGTTGCCGACCATCTATCTTCACTCCCATTCCTTCCCATTCTAATTGTTGCATGATGTTCTCGAGGGTGGCGCTGAAGAGTGAAGGGGTATCACCCTACTCGAACCCCTCTTTTCACATAAATGATCACTTCTTTATAGAATGGTGAGAATTGGTGGTGAATCTGTAATACAGCTCACGAAGGATGCTGCTCTGTCTCACGTTCATTGATTTACAGAAAGCCTTTGATTCTGTGGAGTCTGAAGCAGTCACCGAAGCCCTAGCCAAACAGGGTGTTCAAACCCAATACATCAAGATCCTTCGTGAGCTGTATTATGGATTCACCACCAGGATCTCACCTGGGACTACATGAAACTAAAAAGCTTCTGCACCTCGAAAGAAACAGTGACCAAGATACAAAGACAGTACACAGAGTGGGAAAGAATATTCACCCAATACCCATTTGTCAAAGGATTAATAACCAGGATCTATCAGGCACTGGTAGAACTTTTACTATAAGAAAACAACCAACCCCATCAAAAATGGGGGAGAATAAATGAACAGAAACTTCAACAAGGAAGAAATTTGAATGGCCAAAAGACATATGAAAAAGTGCTCATCATCATTAATCATCAGAGAGATTCAATTCAAATAAAAACAACAATGAGATATCATTTTACACCACAGAGAGTGGCAGGTATCCAAAAGAGCAATAACAAGTGCTGGCATGGATGTGGAGAAAAGGGGACACTCATCCATTGTTGGTGGGAATGTTGATTGGTACAGCCTTTCTGGAAAACAATATGGACATTTCTACAAAGACTAGAAGTTAAACTCCCATTTAACCCAGCCATACCACTCCTGGGAATATACCCTGGGAAGCCAAAAATATGCAGTGGAAACACCATCCCTACTTTTATGTTCATAGCAGCATTATTCACAATAGCCAGAATCTGGAAACAACCAAAGTGTCCTAGAATCGATGAATGGATACAGAAGATTTGGTACATCTACACAATGGAATACTATGCAGCTGTTAGGAAACATGAAGTCATGAAATTTGCCTATAAATGGATGGACATGGAGAGGATCATATTGAGTGAAATGAGCCAGAAGGAGAGAGACAGATATAGAGTGACTGCATTTATTTGCATGACATTAATATATATATACATATTATATATATACATATTATATATACATATATATACATATAATATATATATGTACATATTATAAAACCAATATCCAAGGTCAGGTAAAGCATGGATCAGGAGGTCTTGTCAAAGGTGGAAATTATCACAAACGTGTGGGAATCAGAAGCTAGGTAAGAGAGAGAATGGAACAGTGTGCCAATAATAGTCAAAAGTGCTAATACCAACCTAGAACTGAGCATTAAACACAGGCAAAAAAAGATACACATGACATTTTAATGTATGTATTGTAATCCAAAATGTGGAAGGGAAGGAAAAGAGAAAGAGATAGCGAGAAAGAGAAAGACATAAAGAACCTGCCATAGAGGCAGGGTAGAGAGGGGGAGGGAATTGGGGACATTAGTGGTGGGAAATGGGCACTGGTGGAGGGATCGTGCTGGAATACTGTTGACCGAAACTCAAATATGAACATCTTATGAACATCTTTGTAATTGTGCACCTCATGGTGGTATAATATAATATTAAAAAACAAACAAAAAAACAAAATATGCATCAGAGCCATCAGAGCAAAGACAGGCTAAAAGTTAAAGACTGATAAACAATCCTTCACTTAAAGCCCTCCAAAAAGGCTGGGGTTGTCATATAAGTATCCGACAACATAGACTTCAGGCTGGAAAAGGTCAGAAGGGACAGTGAAGGTCACTTCTTAATAATCAAAAGGTACATATATCAGGAAGAAATTACACTCCTCAACATATATGCACACAACAAGGGGCCAGCAAAATACCTCAAACAACTGCTAATAGACTTCAAAGAAGACACTGACAGCAACACAATTGTAGTTGAAGAATACAACACAATTGTAGTTGCTCTATCAACTCTTGATAGATTGAAAAGACTGAAACTCTCCAATGAAATACTAGCCCTAAAGGAAGAAATGGAAGAAAGAGAGCTAGGAAATATGAAATGCAATATACAGGGCATTCATACCCCAAAACCGAACACACATTTTTCTCCCTGTGCACATGGAACATACTCCAAGATAGATCACAATGTGCCACAAAAAATACCTCCATATAATCAAGAAGATGAAAATTTTGTCAACCATTTTTTTCTGACGATAATGCACTGAAAATAGAAATTAATCGCACACAAAAATGGAGAGTCATACCAAGCACCTGGAAACTAAACAGCTCACTGCAGGTCATAAAAGAAATAAAAAAGGAAATCCAAAAATTCCTGGAAATGAATGAGAATGAAGACACAAACTACCAGAACTTGTGGGATACTGTGAAAGCAGTATTAGAGAAAAATTCATAGCTCTTCAAGCATTCATCAAAAAGAAAGGACCCTCATAAACAGTATGACTTCACAGCTTAAGATCTTAGAAAGAGACCAGCCAGAGGAGCCCAACCAAGGCAAAAAGAAAGAAATAATAAAACTTAGAGTGGAAATCAATGAGATGGAATCCCCAAAACAATCCAAAGACCAATGAAACCAAGAGCTGGTTCTTTGAAAAAAATAAATAAGATTGACAAACCACTTGCAAGACTCTCAAGGAAAGGGAGAGAACCCACATAAATAGAATCAGAAATGAAAAGGGGGACATCACAACAGAAACTTCCGAAATTCAAATGATCATCAGAGATTATATTGAGAATATGTATGCCATGAAACAAAAGAACCTAGAAGAAATGGACAAATCCTGAAATCCTATACCTCCCACGACTGAAAAAGAAGACTTGCAATACCTGAATAAGCCTATCACCGTGGAGATGGAACCAGTAATAAAAAGTCTGCCCAAACACAAAAGCCCTGGTCCAGACGAATTCAACAGTGAATTCTACGAATTTTTTTTTTTTTGCTTTTTTGGGTCACACCCGGCAATGCTCAGGGGTTACTCCTGGCTCTGCAGTCAGGAATCACTCCTGGCAGTGCTCAGGGGACCATATGGGATGCCGGGAATCGAACCCAGGCCGACACAGGCCAGCCGCGTGCAAGGCAAATGCCCTACCCGCTGGGCTATCGCTCCGCCCCATTTCTACCAAACTTTTAAAGAAGAACTACTCCCAGTCCTTTCCAAGGTCTTCCAGGAAATCGAAGAAACAGAAACACTCCCAAATAGCTTCTACGAGGCACATATCATCCTGATACCTAAATAAGAGAGAGACATCACAAAAAACGGTAAACTACAGACCTATTTCCCTGATTAACACAGATGCTAAGATCTTGAATAATATACTGGCAAATAGAATAAAAAAAAGTCATCAAAACGATTATATACCAAGAACAAGCAGGATTCATCCTGAGAATGCAAGGATGGCTCAACATCTGCAAGTCAATCAACATAATACATTGTATCAATAAGAGGAAAAATAAAAACCATATGATCATATCAATAGATGCAGTGAAAGCATTTGACAAGGTTCAACACCTGTTCATCATAAAAACTCTCCGTAAAATGGGAATTGAAGGAACTTTCCTCAATATAGTGAAAATCATCTACTACGAGTCAACAGCGAGCATCATTCTCAATGGGGAAAAACTGAATGCCTTCCACTTGAAATTGGGGACAAGACAAGACTGCCCACTCTCACCACTTCTATTCAATATAGTACTCGAAGTACTTGCCATTGCAATCAGGGAAGAAAGGACATTGAGGGCATGCGAATAGGAAAGAAAAGAAGTTAAGTTGTCACTATTTGCAGATGACATGATATTATACCTAGAAAACCCTAAACTCTCTACCAGAAAGCTCCTAGAAAAATAGATTCCTATAGTAGAGTGGCAGGGTATACAATCAATAACCAAAAGTCAATGGCTTTCCTATTTGCAAATAATGAAAGACAAGAAAGGAATATTAAGAAACGATCCCATTCACAATTGTCCCACAGAAAAATCTCGGAACAGTTTGACTAAAAAATAATGATCTGTACAAAGAAAACTACAAAGCATTGCTTCAAGAAATAAAAGAGGACCTGAGAAAATGGAAACACATTCCCTGCTCATGGATTGGGAGAATTAAAATTATCAAAACAGTAATGCTACTACAGCTTCATACAGATTCAGTGTGGTTCCTATAAGATTACCCATGACATTCTTCAAAGAAATTGACCAAACTCTACTGAAATTTGAATTGAATAATAGATCCCCACAGATAGCTAAAGCAATCCTTGGGAAAAACAAGATGGGAGGTATCACTTTCCCCAACCGACGTCTACTACAAAGCAGTCATCGTTAAAACAGCATGCTATTGATATAGAGACAGACCTGTAGATCTATAGAAAAGAACTGAATATCCTAAAACACACTCTCAAATATACGATCACTTAATCTTCAATAAAGGAGTAAAAATATTAAGTGGAGCAAAGAAAGCCTCTTCAGCTGTGTGAACAATGCACCACCTACAGAACAACCCAGCACCATGGAAAAGGCCCAGAACTTTCACCAACAGAGCTGAGGCACACAGAGCCATGGACCCGCCACTGGACCACTTCCTCCCAGTTCCCGCAAATGTCTCCCATCCCCCACCAGGTGTGTGTGACCGCTGTGCTGTCCACAGAACCACTCAGCCCCAGGGAAAAAGATCCAGAACTTTCACCAATGGGCCTAGGTGCAAGGCGTCCTGGATCTGCCACTGGATCACTTCCTTCCAGCTCCCACAAATGTTTCCCATCTCCCGACCAGGTGTATGTGACCCCTGAACCACCTGTGGAAGGCCTCACAGCAGAATAACAATTGCAGAAGAATTAGTGAAGAATTAGTGATCTCGAAGACGAGTTCCAAACATTCTCTAAACAAAGCAGAAGATTGAAAAAAGACTCACAATTAACTAACAGACAACAAGCGATAATCAGGATGAAGCCAAAAGAAATAACATATGGATCATTGGGGTCCCATAAGGGCAAGAAGAAAACCCTGATGAAACTGTCAAAGTCATCATTGCTGAGAAGTTCCCGGAACTTAAGAACGTTTGCTCCCAGATTCAGGAGGCCTGTAGGGTACCAGCTAAAAGAAACCCCAATAAGAATACTCCAAAACACATCCTAATGAGAATGACAAAAACTATAGATAGAGATTATGGTAGGGCTTGGATGCCCAGGACAGCTCAGGTTCAGGCAGGGCATGGATGCCCATGTATTGGCAAGATACTGAGCACAAGAACCTCACCCACATCCATAGGTTTATGGCTGGAGACTAAGGAAAGCCAGACAGGACAACAGAGGCTGCTGGGTATGGTTGGGGAGGCCCAGCAGCAGGGATGAGGCACAGGGGCTTTGGCAACATGCATATGACTTTGGCTGGAGGCTGGGAGAGCATACACAGGACAGAGAGACTAGCACAGGGACACAGGAACAGAATCTGGCGATCATTCATGGGAGGTGATTAGATTGTGTGGGACAGAACCAGGAATTCATTCACAGTTAACAGAGAGGCCTAGACATTTGGGGAGGGACCTGGAACCATCTGTAAAATAAACTAAAGTTATATCTTCTGAGTTTTATATGCAAATTTTTCATACAGTTCTCAAGAACCCACAGGAAAATCCACTTTTGCATTAACACTAACTAGTTATCATAGTGGTTCTAAAGCAAGTGCTTACAAAATGAGTCTTGTTGACCTCCTCCCACAGCTAACACCCACTGGCCCTGCTCTAATGATTCAAGACTATATCTCTGAGGAGATGTACACCAAGCATAGATGACTCATGGAAACACAAAACCCCAAGACTGAAAACTCTGGGGCACCCTTGGGAGATGGGCAGGCTGAGTATCCACCCTGTCAAAGCACTGGCAACCATACCCACAAGCCACTGCTGCTGCCACACCTGGGCTCAACTTCACTGTTTCACAAACATTCTCTGTAGAGATGCCAAACTGCAATTTCAAGTATCCCAACTAGAACCTTAAGTATCTGGACCTCACAGCTGCATATGGAGCCCTGCAATTCTTCCTAATTTCTCAATACTAATGTCACAGAAGTCCACCAAATTAGATGGGAAAGTAACAGAGAGCCAACTCAACTGAATAAACAAAAACAATAAACAGCTTAATAAATCTTAGACAAGGACTTAATGATCCACTATTGATCACTTGATCTCTTGAATCCCGTTATTCATCAATTTGCTCGAGCAGGCACCAGTAATATTTCCATTGGACCCTATCACGTGCCAATGTAGCCCAATGCCATCTGGTTGATTCAGGAATATGAAGAGCCTCAAACCGTTCCTTCTGGGTCTTGACAAGGAAGTCTGATCATCTTGTAGGTGGGCGGCCACGTGATCTTTTGACATTCCATGGGATCCAGTCAGTAATGGAATCGCATTACAAGTTTGACCCATCTGATTTTCGATGCCTTGGCAAACAAGACAGCATCCCTGATTCTGGAATAGCGACAGAGGTCAGAACTCCGGATTCCTTCTCTCACTTGAGTGAGGCGTGATATTCCAAGCATAGCTCTTTCGATTCCTCTCTGGGAGACCCGAATAGCATTCTCATCCTGCTTTCATAGGGCCCAGGTCTCTGAGGCGTATTTTAATGCAGGGAGAACGGTGGAGTCGAAGAGATGTGCCCTGAGCCGGAGGTTCTTTGCCCTTTTAGCTATTTCTTCGCTGCCTTTGAAGGCATTCCATGCCGCTCTCTTCCTCCCTGCACAGCTCAGGTTTTAGGTCGTTCATCATGTTGAGTTCTCGACCTAGGTACACATAACTGCTGCATTCAGAGATGTTTGTTCCATTGAGAGTGATGTTTGTTCCATTGATCCATGATTAGCTATAAGAATTTTCACATAATAGTTCCTGCCCCTCGAGGTGTTGTAGGTGTGTTGCATTGGCAGGTGGCAGACAGTAGATAGGCTTGTCTACACCCCTAGGGTTCTGTCCTGTGGGTCCTGGATGGTGGATGGCCTGACATAGGAAAAGACTGGGTCCCTTGTGATGAACCCATAGCCATGACAGAGCCTGGCAAGCTACCTGTGGCGTATTTGATCTGCCAAAAACAGTAACAATAGAGATGAACTGGACAAGGGACAGACCAGATGCACAGCTGCATGGCCCGGCCCACATGGAGCAGCCCATGGAGTCTCTGAGGAATCGGCTAGTGTCCAGCTGAGACAACATAGCTTTTAGGGTAAAGCAGTCACGTGGGGAAACCATGCTGGCCGGAATTGGAGCAGGGATTTGGGCTCCTCCTTCTCCATGCCAGTGGGCGTGGCTATGGGTTTGCAGCCTCCACAACCAGATGAACAGAACAAGGGGTAGACCAGAGGCACAGCTCTGACAGTGTGCAGCCATGCAAGAGGCTTAGATAACAAAGTAGGCTAGGACCAGGTCCTTCCCAGGATCTTTCACATCTGTACACCATAATGATCATTGTAGTAGTAACAAACTGGTGAGGTTGATGGGGAATGAGGAACTATAATGTCACACTAAAACTCACTACTGAATATACACATAGATAATTGCATCATAAAACATAAGACAAGTCACAAGGTGTAGGAGAAGAGAGAGAGAAATACAGATACAGAAATAGAGATAGAGAGAAAGATGAGAGACTCAGACGTTCTGGGGAGAGCTACCATCCAGCTCTCCCATAGCTCAGCTGACCATGAGGCTCCCAGGAGGCAAGATGGGTTTTGGGAGTGAGCCTATCATTTCTGTGGAGCCTCGGAAGCAGCTGGATGAGACTTGCTCAATATAATAGCCACCATTTTCACAATCCCAATCCCACAGCTCATCAGAACCCACGCAAGAGAGATGATGATGTCAAGACCAGCTCAGAACAGCTGAGTTCAAGCCCAGATAGGCGGCTCTTGGAGGCGGAAGTCACCGGGCATTCCTGGAGATGGAGCTGGGGTACCCCTTCCCCTCTCTGATCTGTCCCATATGCCTGGTGGCCCAGCCCTTGAACTGCCTTAGAGCTCTTGGCCATGATGTAGAGACTCAGATGCACAGGGAAGAGCTGTCATCTGGCTCTCCCCTAGCTCAGCTGACCATGAGGCTCCCAGGAGGCAAGATGGGTTTTGGGTGTTGACCCATCACCTCTGTAGGGCCTTGGAAGCAGCCAGATGAAACTCGCTCACCATAATAGCCACCATTTTCATGGTCTAGACCTGGTACATGAAACTAGTGGAACCAAACATGTTCTAGAATATATTACAATCTACGATGTGTAAGAAAGGGAAGCGAAGAGAGAGAGAGAGAAAGAGAGAAAGGAGATAAAGAACCTGCCATGGAGGCAGGCTGGGGATGTGGGAGGAGGTGGGGGCATTGGTGATGGGAGATGGGTAGGGGTGGAGGGATAGTTGTTGGAACACTATAGAATCAAAATTCAAAAATGAACATCTTATAGTTGTATAGCTAAAGGTGATATAATACAATATTTTTTTAAAAGTATCCCTACAACAATCCCAGTTTTATGCCTATTTGCCTCTGTGGTACGTATACTGAGTGAAATACTCATGCTCAACGTTTGTTCATAGATGTTTAGCTCCAGAATACACAGATTAGGGAAAGAGTGGAGACATTTGGGGGGACCATCTTCATCTCTTTCCTCGGCTAGAGCAAACATATTATGCACACAGGCATAAAAATATTTAGTGTCAAGTGAATAATGGATGATTATGAGGTCTCATGGGTAGAAGTTGAGTTGTGACTTCAGATATAGGTGGAATTCAGAAAGAGGAGAGGAGGATAGAATTATGGGCACTAGGACTTGTGTTAACAAAACCATATAATTAGAACATGAAAGCTGGGTAAGGTGGGGGTGGAAGAGGACAGATGCTTCTCCCTAGGGCTCATGGTGGAAGACACACTGGGAACAAAAGACAAAAAGAGTGTTAGGAAAAATGGGGAAGAATCCTCCAGACAGTCTGCATGGGGCTCTCACAGAGTTTCTGGTCTCCCTCTGCTCCCTGAGCTGGGGAGATTTTGAACAGTATCTCTGCACCCTCTGGGGAAGTTGGGCTTCCTCTCCTGTGTGTGGAGAGTAACACACAGGAGCTTCCTCTCCTAAGCTCATGCCTTGCTGACACACAGACATACACTTTCCACTCTGTGCCTAGCATACAGTTCAAAGCTGTGGCATGGGCTCTAGGGCAGACCACCTGACTGCCCAGCCAGCAAGTCCTAATGAAGTCTGGGACAATCCTGGGCAGTTATCTGGAATTGAGTGCACATCTGCATCATCCCATTGGGTCCTCTTTAAATTAGGTAATAAACAGCAGAAACACCATCTGCACTTCTATGTTCATAGCAGCAGTATTAACAATAGCCAGAATATGGAAACAACCTGAGTGCCTGAGAACAGATGACTGGATATACTATGGTACATCTACACAATGGAATATAATGCAGGAAAAATGAAGTTATGAAATTTGCCTATAAATGGATGCACATAGAGAGTATCATGATGAGTAAAATTAGCCAGGGGAAAAGGAAAGATATAGAAAGACTGTGTTCATTTGTGGGATATAAAAATAGTATGATACTGAGAAAGAGAGAGAGAGAAAAGAGAAAGTGAGAAAAGATATAAAGAACCTGCCATAAAGGCAGGCTAGGGGAAGGTGGAGGGAATCGGGGATATTGGTGGTGGGAAATGTGTGCTGGTGGAGGGATGATGCTGGAACACTGTATGACCGAAACCCAAACATGAACATCTTTGTAATTGTATATATCACTGTGGTATAATAAAATATTAAAAAACAAAAAAAGTACAATACTAATATCCAAGGCCAGGCAAAACATGGACCAGGAGGACTTGTTAGTGGTTGGAATCTACCACAAATGTATGGAGTCAGAAGTTAGGTATGACAGAGAAAGAACCAGTGTGCTAATAATATTTGGAAATGGTAATGCCAGACTAGAACTGAGCATTAAATGTAGGCAAAGGGATAGAGATAATATCCTCTAAATGTATGTAATGCAAACCACAATGTGTAAGAGAAGGGAGAGAGAGACAGAAACAGAAAGATAGAGAGAGACAGAGAAGAAGAGGCAAAGATTCCCTCCCCTTTCCTCCAGAAGAGGGAGGAGAGGGGAGGGAATCAGGGGACACTGGTGGTAGGAAATGTGCACTGGTAGAGGGATGAGTGCTGGAATACTGTATAACTGAGACTAGTTATGAACAGTTCTGTGGTTGTATATATCATGGTGGTATAATAAAATTAAAAGTTTAAGGGATAGACACTCAGAATTTCTGGGCACAGGGAAGCCCCAAATATGTCTTATTTAGGGGCCAGAGTGATAGCGCAGTGGGTAGGGCATTTGCCTTGCACACGGCTGGCCTGTGCCGGCCGAGTTCAATCCCTGGCATCCCATATGGTCCCCTGAGCACCACCAGGAGTAATACCTGAGCGCAGAGCCAGGAATAACCCCTGAGCGCCACCAGGTGTGACCCAAAAAAGCAAAAAAAAAAAGTCTTATTCATCCCTTTCCTTCAGCTAGAGAAAATAGAGGCATGCACAAAAAATTCTTACAGTGTTTGGTTTTTTTCTGGATATATGAAGCAGTGGCTGATGGTCCCACACTAGTGCTTGTGGGTTGGCAGTGGGTGTGGCAATGGTAGAACCGGGGTGTTTTTGCAGGGAGGGACCTGCTCCTGGGGGTTTTTCAGGGGAGAGTGATGAGACAGACATGTTCCCCCCCACTTCCATACATGCAGTCTGTGGATGATGAGATTTGGAGGCCTTCTTGTCATGTGGAGAGGAGAAGGAGGAAGAAGATGCAGTGGGGAAAGGGGAGGAAAGAGGGAAGATGAGGAAGAGAGGGGAGAGAGAAAGAGGAAGGGGATCTGGGAAGAGGAGGGGGACCGAGTGCAAGTTTTCAGACAGGACTGTATAGAACCTTACCCACATGCTCCTGGGTCAAGAAGACCATAGTGGGGTGAGTGGATCAGCTGGGGGCACCCATTGTGGGAGGCAGGGTGGGTTTCCTGGGGTTGCTGAGTTTCCAGGTCGGGCACACCAGGGACAAGCGAAAGATACTTCCACTTGGATGTCTGTAGGCTTGTGGGACTCTCATTCCTTCTTTACCTAGAGCAGGAGGAGATGCCACAGAGGGCCCAAGAACTCTTGGGCTTTGGCTCAGTCCATGAAGGGACAGACAGGTGTCTTCTCCATGTACTGTGCTGCTTGGCTCTAGGTAGACCCAGAATTGCCCCATGGCTCTCCTGTCCATGCCAGAGGGACCCTCCTATATAGCGTCTCTGGGATCTCTGTATTGACCTTCCTTTAGAGGGCAGAGCTCATCCCACGGTCGCTCGGCATCATCAATGAGGCCTCTTCTGTGCTGGACCCTGACACCTCTGTGATGCTGTGCCCACCCACCCAGCTCCTACAGTGTAGAGTATTCTTCCTGGGGCGATCTTCATGCTCTGTGTCCAACTGGTTGTCCAACTAAATGCCGCAGTGTAGATAGCTCTCTCCCTGGGGAGATCTTGGTGATCTGTGTCCAGCTGATTCTTCACCCACATGCAATCCAGTGGGGGACTGGAGCTTCTTGCACCCCACAAGTGGCAGGAAGAATCGTGGATCCCAGAGAGATGTAGGTAAAAGTGGGACTCAGACACTGGACCCAACCCCATGGAGGTCCAGATCTCTGTCCACTCATAATAAGTGGCTGCACAGTTGTTCTCAGTACCCTTTCCCATGGGCTGAACCCCACTCGGAGTCTGTCTGATGTTAGGGGTCACACAAAGTATGAGTGGGCTCTGCTTTATTTTTTTTTAATTTTTAAAAAAAATTTTTATTATACCACCGTGAGACATACAATTACAAAGGTGTTCATAATTGGTTCTTGGTTATACAGTATTCCAGCACCCATCCCTCAACCAGTGCCCCATTTCCACCACCAATGTACCTCACCCCTCCCACCCACCCCTAGGCTGCCTCAATAGCAGGTAGCCCTGTTTCCTCTCTTTCTCTGTCTGTCTCTCTCTCTGTCTCTGCATCTCTCTCCCTCTTCTTTTACACATTGTGGCTAGCCCTGCAGATATTTAGAGTTTATCACTTAAGTCTCTTTGTGTATATTCAATGGTGAGTTTTAATCTGCCAGTACCATTTCCCACATTTAGTAAAACACTGGTATCTATTTATATCCTATTAATGAATGCAGTCATTCTATATCTGTCCTTTTCCTTCTGACTAATGTCACTCAGCATGATAGTCTCCATGTCCATCCATTTGCAGGTAAATTTCATAATTTCATCTTTTCTGACAGTTGCGTAGTATTCGATAGTGTAGATGAACCACAGTTTCTTTAGCCAGTGATCTGTTCTCGGGCATTTAGGTTGTTTCCAGATTCTAGCTATAGTGAATAGCGCAGAGATAAAGAAGTACAGATAGTGTTTCTGCTATGTGTTTTTTGGTCTCTCGGGTATATTCCCAGGAGTGCTATTGCTGGATCAAATGGGAGCTCAATGTCTAGTTTTCCAAGGAATGCTCTACTTTAGTGTCTGTGGATTTTTAGGGGCAATGGACAGGTTGTTTCTGGTGTCAGCCTCAGTGTGCAGAGAGCAGAAATGCTTCTCACCCCTGCTCAAGTCTAGTGGTGCTGGCAGGGCCCAGGGTGGTTCGTGCCCACACCTCTGAGTGTTTAGAGCCTCCCAGTCAAGTTCAAGCCCCAGGCCCTTCCTTTCAAGGTCAGATGTGCAGGTTTGGCCCTGCATTTGTCCCTCAGTAATTGTTTGCTTCAGGTTTCTGATCTCCTGAGAGGGGACAATGACAACATCTCATTCAGAACATTAGTGGTCATTCAGAACATTAGTGATCATTCAGAACATTAGATATATAATATCTGATATATATATATCAGATAAATAAATTTATATAAAACATATTTAAAAATAGTGGTGACTGCTGGAGACATAGTATTGTGGGTAGGGCACTTGCCTTGCACTTGGCTAATCCAGGTGATATTCCCAGCACCCCATATGGTCTCCTGAGCCAAACCAGGGTGGTGATCCCAAGTGTAGAGCCAGGAGTGAGCCCTTTGCACTCCCAGGTATGGCCTATAAACTTCCCTCTTCCAAAATAAAAAAGAGATACTTCTCTATCTCTGTATAATATGTATGTCTGTATCTGTCATCTGTCCTGTTCATTATCCATCAATATTTACCACTGGTTTCTATTTCCTATTGTCTATATTTATCACCTCTGCATCTCATCTGTCAACTATGAGATGTGAATGCCTGTGAAGGTACATGTGTTTATATACATAGATGAGTGTAAGTCTTCAAAAACTTACGTTGCCTCTCTGTTTTCAAAACTTATGTTGCCTCATTTGTGAAATAGTTATAAATTGTAAATAACTTTTTGTTCTTAGGACTCCTATTGGCCAAACATTTTTGGTTAGAGAAACAAATACTAAGATGCTTCTTCCCCTCTGGGTAGCCTATCAGTTTTTTGGGGGAGGGAAACTCCCAAGTGGTGAGATGCTTTGGAACCCCATTTAGTGCCACAGGTGCAAGAAAAATGCCTGACCCCTAGATTAAGCCTTGGGCCTTTGAACAAGGCCATTTCAAAGCCTCTGAGAAAGGTCTAAAGAGGGCTGGGATGAGCGGCAAAGTTGAGACTGATATCCAGCATCAGCCTAACAGATAGGAAAACTGAGTCCAGATTTCAGAACCTCCTTGTGGAGAAAAGGCTGCTGGGACCTGGACCCTCCCTCCTGACTCCTGCCTCTTTGGGAGAAGTTTGAGCAGGAGCTATTAGATTGTAAGTTTGCTTTCAGACAACAAATTAAAAATGTGATAAAACTCAAATCAATTCAGAAAATTAATTGGCGGTACATAATTTAATAAAAATGTTCAAAAGATGGTTTCCTTTTAACCTTGTGAAAATTTTAAGTCAATTAAACATCAATGCAAAAATTACATTTGTAAAATGAGACAGCAAGCAGAATGCATTTACGTTATCTGAGAATGTTTCCTGGAGTTTTCATGCAACTTGCCTATTAAGTGTGATAAGCACAAAGCACAGAAGAGGCTTTTGTGGAAAAGGCAGGGTCTGGGGGGCAGAAACGTGATGATCTGCAGAGAGGTATCCTACACAGGCACATACTTACATGCACACACATACCCACATGCACACTCATGCACACATACATGCACATTCTGCATTAAATTGCATTTCATTGGTCTTGGAGGTGGGAGAGGGAGTGAAGCAGAAAGAAAAGGGAAGTGCTTTGCTGCCTATAAAGAATCATCAGTGGCTTGGTGTGGGCCATGCCGCACCCTCACTACTCTCTTTGCCCCAGGTGCCCTTAGAGGAGGAGACTGACACTTGCCCTTTCTCTAGACCAGGAAGCCAAGACCCAGGCAGACTCCCTTCATGGGTATAAGCACACAGCAGTTGTGCAGGTGCTGACTCTGAGGTTAGGCTGCTGTGTCCCTGACTTAGAGCCTTCTGTCCACAATACCTGGGATTCAGCATAGTGTCATCTACCATTGCAGGTTTTTGAGAGTCCAGCTTCTCTTGCTCAGGAGCTTTGGGACTCCCACCCTGTGTTTCTTTATAGGTCACTCTCATGATTCTCAGACTTCATCAAACTGCTCCAACTAGAAGCCAGTCGGGACAGGTGTCTGTTGTCTGGTGAGCAGCTGAGATGGTGACCACTCAAGCTTCCATGTAGATTGCAGTTCATACTACAGCTGAGATGGTGATCAATCAGCCCCCACGTCCACCACAGTTCATGCTATAGCTAAGATGGTGACTAAACAACTCCCACGACTCTCACAATCCATGTTGTAGCTGAAACGTCAATTAATAAGTTTTCCGCATCTACCACAATTTCCTACCATAGCTGAGATGATGACCAATCAGCTCCCTACATTCACTGCAGTCCAGGTATAGCTGGGGGTGTCTCACCTGTCAGCCAGCCATCTGCCATGCAACTGATTTTTTTTTTTTTTTTTTGCTTTTTTGGGTCACACCCGGAGATGCTCAGTGCTTACTACTGGCTCTGCACTCAGGAATTACTCCTGGCGATGCTCGGGGGACCATATGGGATGCCGGGGATCGAACCCTGGCTGGCACAGGCCGGCGTGCAAGGCAAACGCCCTACCCGCTGGGCTATCGCTCCGGCCCCATGCAACTGATTTGGGACTACAAATTGCACCTTGACATTGGAGGGTTCCATGGGAACATCTCACTCACTGCCCATAAACCAAATGACGGGAAAGCACAGGAGAAAGTCTGTGTAATTTCATGTTTCTGTTGGACAGTGCATGTGGCACAGATTTTAGTCAGTGGAACCCAGCTAGACCTTGAGCCCTACACTGAGGAGTGGAGTAGGGACCTGGGACGGCAGGAGAAAGGAGTGGGCTGGTGCCTGGCGGGGATGGCTCATGTGACAGAAGCCTTCCTGAGGAGTCTCCAATTAAAAGGCAGTTTTGGGAGATGACCCTATGTATGGGTCATCTGTGGTCATTAATCCCTGGTGACATTTCCCTTCAGGCCAGCAGGCCTTGTTAACTTTAGCCCCTCACTGGAAAAGCCTATCAGAACATTCTGGAAATTCTGTGCTGTGAAGTCCAAGGCATGCATTGCTGCTTCATTGCTGTCCTCTCGGGTCAGCCCATCTCCTTGCCTGTACTCCCAACATTGACATGTCTCAACTTTTAATTTTTCTTCAAATAGGTACCAAATGCTATAAGTTTTAAATAAGAGGATAAAGATGAAGGAGGCAAAGCTGTCACTCCATCTTCAGTGCAAGACTCCTCTCTGCTTCAAAGCCTGGCTACATTGATAGCCACCTCCTGCAGCACAGAGTGAGAACTGCATATATCTGTAGCCTATGCTGCAAACAGCCTAAAATAGCACATCCCAGTGAAGGGCAAAGCTTCTAAGCTCACAATCAACGTGGGGCATCAAAAAGGAAGAGGCAAATGAGAAATGATATCTGCTGGCAGAAAATAAAAAATTGCTTCTTGACTTACAATAATTTCTGCCAAACTCCCCCAAACCTAGCACAGCTTCCATTTTTCTGACCAGAGATAAGGATTGGATTGAGAACTGTCTGCTCAGACTGTAGAAATGACAATCGTTGACATTTGCTGATAAAACGAGGCTTGTCTCGCTATAAGGTCAGCACTACTTTCTGAAAGCCAGACAAAGGTCCTCAACCTCGTCTTCCCTGAGTCTGCTGCCCAGCTCACTCTGGCATCTTTATTTACTGTGAAAAAAGCACTTACAGGGAGAAAGGGGGAGGCTAAAGAAAGAGAAACTAAAGCTGGGGGAATTAGCTACCTAAGGCAGTGACTGGGATACTAGACACACACACTGCATTCATTTGTTCTCTTACCCTCAAACTTTTACAACTAGTATTCCCACCCACATGGCAGAGCCTGGCAAGCTACCCATGTTGTATTTGATATGCCAAAAACCAATATCAATTATAGACCTTGACCTGAAGGAATAGTTTGAGGCTCTTCATGTTCCTGGAGCGAGCTGATGCCCTTGGGCTACACTAGCATGTGACAGGACATATTGAGATGTTACTGCTCGAGCAAATAGATGAACATTGGAAGACAAGTGATACACGTGATACCCTCAAACTTTCACTGAAGCGCACCATCCAGGTGAAGTGCGTGCACCACCACATCCGTGACCTTGGCCACCAAAGGCATTTCTGGGATTTCACAGATACTTCTGTCACCAGAAGCTATTTTCTCTTCAGGAAGACATTGGTATTCAGAGGGGGCCAGAAAGGGGAGATGTACCATGCCCATAGCATTTAGTTCTCATGACCTTCTCTATGCATCCATGTAAGGATAAAGAGACTCACAACAGTGTCTGGGCTACAGTACTCTCTGCTTTTCTCAGATGCTGGACATGCTCTCTCCTAAGGGACCCTCTATCATCCCCCTGGTGTTGCTTATCATCCTTCAGGGCCATTTTCTGTTAAAAACCTTTTCTGCATCTCCTACTGGGTTGATTCTCACTGTGCTAGGAACCAGCCTATTAGTTCCCCCTCTCTACTCCTCTCTTGTCCCGATACGCTGTGACCAGGACTCAGCATGGCAGCTGGATATGCTCATGTTCCAACACAGAATTAGAGAAACTGAAAAAGCATTTGTGGATAACTGGCACAAAGACCACTGCTCCATTCAGGCCCTTATATCCCCATGAAGGTATCCGCTGGAGCACCAGAGACTCTGCTGAGTGCTGGAAGGGCTGACAGCCATAATGGAATAGCAATTGTGCTCTCAATGGAACTTTGTGTTTCTAGTAACTTATCTATTTAATATAGGCTATCCATCATGCCCAAAGATTTTTCATTTCTGCAAATTCAGTAGCAGTGGTCCATGTATGAATTTAGTTACTTGACTGTTCTCGCTAATCAATTTAGCTAAAAGTTTTGTCAGTTTTACTGATATTTTGATTAGCAGTGGATTGATTATCTCTTGATATTTTGTACTTAGTTTTATTTGTCTCTAATCTTTACTTTTCTGATTTCAGTGTGATCTGCTCTTTTCCTAGTTCTGTATGATGGAAGTATAGCTGCTGATTTAATGATCACTTTCCATTTTTCTGTTTTTTATAGGCCTGGGTTTGAACCCAGAGGCTCATGCATGCAAAGTCTATGCTCTTTTGCAGATCCACACCAATTACTCCTCATTCATATTTAAAAAAAATTAGAAATGAGTTTCCCTCCTTACTCTGCTTTTACTGTGTCTACAAAGTTGGTTAGAATTTAGTTTGTTGTAGTTTCATTTTGATGTGTTGCAAAATGTTTTCTAACTTCTCTTATGATTTTTTCTTTGATTAATTTATTAAGGATGTGATTACTTGTGAATTATCTCATCTCATTTGGAATGACTTTCTTTAACATTACCTGCAGATAGATCTCATGGAAATGTACTCTTGGATTTTGTTTAATTATGACTGTATTCATTTCTCACTTGTTTGTAAATATAGCATTGATGGAATTATCAGTTGGAAAAAATAATTATCAGTTAATGGGATTTAAATTTCATCTCATTTTCTTTTGACACACTGTCAAATCCCAATGGCCTTACAGCAGCCCCACACACAATGAGTTACTTTTCTTGATTTCAAGATTCTGTCTTGGTCCTTGTTATTTGACTGCTTAGTTATAATGTGAATCCATGTGGCTCTTTTCTTGGGTTGATTCAACTTGGAGTCTGTAGAGCTTCTTGGATTGGTATGTTCATGGCATTGCAAGGGGGTCTTGGTCATATTTCTTTTGATTTCCTCTTCCTTTTTCTAGTTAGTATTGTAGTTGTTATGATCAATGCCTTGCACAGGCTGGCACATACACCAACTATAGTACAGTTAGAAATGCTGGCAGGTTCAGGGATCATAGACACTAGTGTCACTGGGGACAATAGGAAGAGCTCCCAAGACTTTGCATGCCAGGAACGAGCTGGCAGCACTGCAAGGCAGATACTTGTATGACATGCCACCTCCTGATCCCCTAGGGTTTTCTTCCTTAGAGTGATTTCTTTTTTGTATCTGAGTTCCCATAAACATGAATTGACCCATGGTATGTGTGTGTATCCAATTAGTCTCTTAGTTTCTCTTCATTTTCTATAATCTCATTTTACTTTTATCTAGTATTTTTACTTTTCATTATTCAAACTTCATCATGTCAAATCCATTCTCAAATGTGATCTCAAATATGTAGATCATTTCTCGAGAATTTGCCATTTTGTTTCTTTTTTAAATTTTAGCCCCAGAATTCTATCTAGTGAGTTAAAAATCATTTGGATCACTTTGTTGATTTTCTCATTTGTTCTTAAGACACCTGCTTGTTTTCTTTAGTCCCTTGTCATACATTTCTCTCATCCATCCATTCCACTGAAGAGAGAGGGTTTCAAGGTCTTATGTTTGTGTTTCTTCAGAGAGTCACTGAAGATGATTTATTCCTCTTAGAGACTGTAATTTCATATTTCTTTAGATAGATGTCTTTCATACTTTTGTCGAAAACTGCTAGACAGGCTACATGTGGGGAAGAACTTTGCTGGTTCACAGGACTTACTCTGTGCCTCAGTTAACCTGAGTACAGGATCATCCTCATCCATCTTTTCTGACCATCTTTTCTGACTAGGCTTGTGCATATGCTTTTTTTTTCTGATTGCCCCAGATATGGGACCAATTTTGTAATATCTAACACCCTTCAGAATCTTGCCCTGCTCCTCCCTGTGGCACTGGCAGCCCACACTCTTCACCCAGTCCTGGTTCTTCCCTCTACTTACTACTGGCCAACAGTTCTGGAACATTTCTGTCTGTTGCCGTCTGAAGCTTTGCTATATCTGAGATCTGAGCTAAATCACCTTGTCTCTATCAGCTCTATGTTCCGTGACTGGAACCGATTCCTCCGGCAGTTGCCAAACAGAGTAGGAAGTTACCAGTTATGTCCCCTCTGCTTTCTCTACACAGCTCAGTGTTGGGCAACTGTTCTCCCCATTTGGGCACAAGCACCAGATTGTGAGCAAGTCAAATGCCAGCATTGTCCTTTCAAGTGTGTTTTTTTTTGTTTTTTTTGCCAACTCACCCTCTATTTTTATGTTGATATGATTTCTCAATATAGGAATCTATTTCTCAATATAGGAATCTAGGAGAATAAGGAGGTCTTATCACACAGGCTGATTAGAGACGTGGGCTTATGCCAGGCAAGCGCCTGGAACCTATGACACAGCTCAGGGGTCTGAAAGTCTGTCTTTATAAGGCATTACTGCAAACTCATCATTACTTTGCTTCATGCTCAAGCAATGTAGGGGGCATACACATATGATGGCACCTTATCTTTAATGGCTACAGGGAGTTTCCTAAAATCAACATTTTCTTAGCTTAGAACATGGAAACTCATCTTAAGTGCAGAGAGTGGGCATCTTTGAAAACTTTCCACCCACACACAAAAATCATCTCTCTAGAGTATGTGCTATAAATCTATTATAAAACCAAAGATACAGATAATGAATTTCCATCAAAACATTATGAGTCAAGTTATTGTCATATTTCTCAGTCTTTCTTTCTTTTCCCTTTCACCACACTCATACCGTTGAGTGTACAGAGTCCGACAAACCCATTTGCTGCTGTTTCTAAAAGTGCAACTACCACATTTTAACACTGTTTCCTGTAATTGTGCAGACCTTGCTTTCAACTCTTGCTTGCAGTCAGCCTTGACTGAATGTCCTTATTTCACCTAGAATCAAGGAGAATATTGACACTGGGCATGACCCTGAGGAATTTTTTGGTCAGGGAAGCCTGACCTGTTGACTCAGGCGGGCATCCTGAGAGGAACATATAAATACTGATATAAATGGTCAGACAAGTCACTCTTGACCCTACAGAAGTGTGATGTTGACCTCCTCTCTCAGAATGTTTGCTATAGAAGGGACAGTACATTAGCTGTACTTCAAGGTCAGCACACAACCACACTATGTGTGTTTTCTGTGTCCTGGTAGTGCCAGGCTCTGGAAAGATGTGGAAATGTGAAAAATTAGATCTGTGATGATTGATTTTCTGTTCTTAACTGTTTCCAGGTTCCCCAGATGTTTTTGGGGAACCATGCAGTTCTAGAGGTTGAGCCTGGACTTACTACATGCAAAGGCTGTACTCAGCCTGCTAAGCTCCCCTTCTGAACTCATGAAAGATAGAAACATTTGAGCTGTAAGAGAAAAAAGAGAAACATTTTCCCTTCCCTGAGAGGTGGGTCCCACTCAATCAATTGTTAAGCCCAGTGAAGTTGAAATTCTCTAAATGAGAGGAAACTTTTACTTGACTGTCTTGAAGGAGGGACATAGGTTTTCTTTTTCCTGGCTGTGGACATAAAAAAAAGCTACCAGCTCTTGCCTTAATGCTGATTATATTGTCAACTGAAGTGAAATTCTGGCCTCTAGTCTCAATCTGGATTCCCCACACCCTCACACCCCAAGTTCCTTCTCCAGCTCTTGGATTCTCAGTCTCCACAGCCACCAGACTGACTCCTCACCCCTTTTACTGCATCTGTTCCTTAGGTTTTGATTTTCTTGACCTCTTGACCCTTTCTGGAGAATCCTGTCCTATTGGCCTTTTTCTGGAGAATCTTGACCCTCTTGAGCCCATACTGCACCCCTCCCCAGCCTCCACCAGCTTAGGCTTCCTGATGTGCCTTCACAGACCCATCCTTTCCTTCTACAGAGCTTAGCAAAGGAACAGGTGATAGATCCCAGGTCTTATGACACAATTCCTTCATGTGTTGAGCTTCTAATAGGGAAGGCAATAATTTGCTCCTGTCTGGTGTGGTGGGACAGGAGCTGGAGCACCTTGGGCGAGTTTGTGAAGGAAAATCCCACAGACAGACCCTCCAGAAAGGAGCCATGATATGGAAGATGCTTGTGTTAAAGCCTCCTGGAACTCTCACAGTAGCAGCTTCTCTAGGCTGAGGGGTGCTGGGCCATAGCCTTGGGGGTTTGCTTTGGAGGTCTGGTATAGGGCCAGTATCTCTTGCTGTCACCATTTCCTGGCAGTCTTGTCCACTTATGGGCACACCCAGAGGCTCAGAGAGAGGACCCTCAAGCCTCTCCCTGCCATTCTGCATCTCTCTCTGTCCGATCACCCTAGTAGGGAACCCACCATGTGGCAGGGGAGGTTAAAGGCTGAGTGCTCCTCTGAGAATCCCCAGACCTAGATCCCAAGTCAGGAATCACTGCCAGAGCTGTAGCTTCTTCCTTCTCCCCTGACACCTCCTCCCATCTTCCCAGGCCCAGCCCTCAGCCAAGCGACTACCTTGACCTCCTGCTCTACTCCCTGCATGGGCATTTGATAAAATTAAAACCTGCTGAGGACCAGAGATGGTGCCAAAGGCCATAGCTTATGTTTGGCATGAGGGAGTCCCAGGTTCAGTCCTGGAAAACCTTGTGTCCTGGAACACTGTCAAGGGTTTCCCCAAACACTGTGCCTATCCTGCTGGTGGGGCCCTGAAAAGTTGAACAGAGACACAAACAGAACATGCAGAGCTAACATGGCCTGGCACTGCTTTGTGCTTCTTGAAATTATGTTTATGCCCTGTGCAGAAGCCTGCTGTGCTCCTTACTGTACCCCAGAAGGCTGCAGGCTTCTATGGAGATGGGACAAGCATGACAGGAGGGACTCTGAGACCTGGTTGTAGAAACGTTTGTGATTGCAAAGATCAGGTTGTTCAAATGCCACCAGGCTTTCCACTGTATTTGTGAATATGTAATACACCAACATACCCCAATGTTGCCTTTAAAAGTTTGGGTTAGCCTATGGGTTACTTCCGCAGATACTCCCCCCCACACACTTCTCTTTCTCTCTCTGTGAAGCAAGATGGTTTCTATTGAATGAAACTGATTTAGAAAGATGTATGGGATAAAAACCCAGAAATATGTTTGGGGGAGCAGAAGAGAGAAGATACATGTTCAAAGGAGAATTGGGGCTTCTGCAGAGTGGAAAAGTGTCCAGTCATCTGTTCTCAAGCACTCAGTTTTTTTTCATTTTTGTATTCTGGCTATTGTGAATAGTGCTGCTATGAATATAGATGTGCAGATGGTGTTTCTGCTGTGTGTTTTTGGCCTCCCAGGGTATATTCACAGGAATGGCATTGCTGGGTCAAATAGGAGCTCAATTTCTAGTTTTTTGGAGGAATGTTCATATTGTTTTCCAAAAGTCTGGACATACGACATTTCCACCAACAATGGATGAGAGTCCCTTTCTCCCTGCATCCACACCACCACTGGTGTTCTTGTTCTTTTGGGTGTGTGCCTGCCTCTGTGGTGTGAGATGATATTTAATTGTTATTTTGATTTGCGTCTCCCTCATGAGTAATGATGAAGGGCATTTTTTCATATGCTTTTTGACCATTTGAATTTCTTCTTTTTTGGAAGTTTCTGTTCATTTCTTCTCCCCATTTTTTATGGGATTAGCTTTATTTTTCTTGTAAAAGTTCTATCAGTGCCATATATATCTTTGAATTAACCCCTTATTAGATGGGCATTGGGTGAATATTCTTTTCACTCTGTGGACTGTCTTTGCATCTGAGTCACCATTTCTTTTGAGGTACAGAATCATTTTAGTTTCATGTAGTCCTATTGTTTTATCTTTGCTTCCACTTGCTTTGCTAGTGGTATTTCATCTAGTGAAATAGATGAAAGGTGCCTTCAGTCTTGAAGATGCCTTTAGTTTCAATGTTGTAGAGAATATTTCCTATGTTTTCTTCAATGAACTTTACGGCTTCAGTTCTGATATTGAGATATTTAATCTATTTCTCTCTGGATTTTGTGCATGGCATTAGAAAGAGGTCTAAGTTCATTTTTTGGGGTATGAAACTGCCCACTTTTCCCAGCACCACTTGTTGAAGAAGCTTTCTTTGCTCCTTTATCAAAGATCAAGTGATCATATATTTGGGGATGTATGTCAGGATATTCAACTCTATTCCAACGGTCCACAGGTTTGTTTTTACTCCAATATCATGCTATTTTAATTACTATTGCTTTGTAGCATAGTTTGAAGCTGGGGAAGGTAATGCCTCCCATCTTCTATTTACCAAGGATTGCTTCAGCAATTTTTGATGGTTTATTGAAATATGTCATGGGTATCCTTATAGGGACTGTATTGAATCTGTATAATGCTTTTGGGAATATTGCCATTTTGACAATGTTGTCAAAATGGCAATACCAGAGGATGTGTCAAACCAGAGAATGTGTTTCCATTTCCTCATGTCCTTTTTATTTCTTTGAAGCAGTATTTTGTAGTTTTCTTTGTACAGGTTCTTCACATTCTTAGGTCTTTTTACATTCTTAGTTAACTTGATTTCTAGGTACTTAATTATATGAGGTGCAGCTTCCTTTCAGTATTTTCAACATCTGGGGTAGCTTTCCAATCACCAACTGAGTTAGGCCAGGTGGAGACAGCTCCATGGATGAATCTTCAGGAAATGAGCATTGAAATAACAACAATCTTCCTGGAATGATGTTTTGTTTGTTACTTAATTTTCTTGAGACCCCCTCTAGGTGGAGCTGAGGTCACTGAGCCAGAAATCTGATCTGGGCCTCTTGCACACGCATACAGTCTTGTACTGCATGCCACAGTGGAGCTCTCTGGCCTTGGAATGAGTTTTGAAGGAGCACTAACCTTAGGTAGCTGTGACATGACTGGTTTCCACGGACTCTTTTTGGGTGTTGGATTTTGAAGCATCTGCAGAGCTGAAAAGAGGGGGTGGGATATAAAAGATAAAATAAAATCAAGACAGCTGTTCTTACCAAGACTCAGCTGTTTTTCTAAAAAAAAATATCTTCCCCAAGACTACTTTAAGGCTTTTGTCAATTTCCGGCTTGGAGGGAAAAAATAATTCTGACAATTTTTACCAATTTCCCATTACTTTTATGGAGGGGAGAATTTCAGAGTTCTTTAGACTGTCATTTTTGTTGAGTTCATGATCGTTTTCCATTCTAAGGATGCTTTAAGTGGATATAGACTTTTTTAGGTGTATGTGTGAAGGGGATTATACACAGCTGTGTGCATGGCTTCCTCTTGGTTCTGTGCTCAGGGATCACTCCTAGTGAAGCTCAGGGGAATATATGGGATGCTGGGGTTTGAACAATTGTCAAGGGAAAATATATCTGCAGAGGTGCGCCCTCCCCTACCCCACCCAACAAGGTTTGCACGACCTGGAGACCTGAGTTACCTTCATTTATCTTCATTCTCTTTTTCTTTTTGTTCCTAAAATAAATAGTCTCAGTGGTCTGTTCCTGAGTTCTTTCTTTGGCTAACTGAAGCCAGCTTTGGAAATTTTCATGTCAGTTTTCATACTTTTCAATTTTAGAAATGCTACTTTAAAAATGGAACCCTGCCTGCCTCTTTCTGATGCCACCATGCTTTTATAAATTCGTTGACTTCTTTGCAGTTTCTTTGAGTTTTGAACAAGTTTGTGCACAATAGTTTCAAGTCTTTTGTGGCTTATTTAACATCTGGGATGTTTCAAGAATAGCCTTTCAGGTTGTTATTTCTTCTGTGCATGCCTGTCACTCTTCTATTTCCATTTAAAAAAGAAAAGACTTTTGGAGGCCCAGAGTGACAGTACAGTGCATAGGGTATTTTCCTTGCATGAGGCCAACCTTGCTTCTATCCCCAGCACCTAATATGGCCCATGAGTCCCACCAGACATGAATTCTGAGCAAAGAACCAGGAATAAGCCCTAAACACCACACGGTATAGTCCAAAACCAAAAAGAGGTCTTTGTTTACTCTGCAATAATTTATTTATTTATTTATTTTTTTAATTTTGAGCTTAGTTTCTTTTTTTTTTTATTTTTAAAATTACAAAGATATACAATTAAAAAGTTCATATTTGGGTTTTGGTCAAACAGTGTTGCAGCACCCATCCCGCCACCAGTGCCCATCTCCCACCACCAACGTCCCTGTTCCCTCCCCACTCCCCAGCCCTGCTCCATGGCAGGTTCTTGGTTTCTTTCCATTTCTCTCTCTTTCTCTTTTCCTTCCCCTCGAGACTATGAATTACAGAACATACTTTTAAAGGGTTGTCATGTGTATCTTTTGCCTCTATTTAATGCTCAGTTCTAGGTTGGCATTAGTACCCTCAACAATTGTCAGCACACTGTTCCATTTCTGTCTTACCTAGCCTCTGAATCCCACACATTTGTGATAATTTCCACCTTTGACAGGACCTCCTGATATATGTTTCACTTGATCTTGGATATTGGTATCATAATATGTACCTATATATTTATGTTATGCAGATAAATGCAGTCATTCTGTATCTGTCTCTCTCCCTTCTGGCTAATTTCGCTCAACATAATCTTCTCCATGTCCATCCATTTATAGGCAAATTTTATAACTTCATTTTTCCTAACAGCTGCATAGTATTCCATTGTGTAGATGTACCAAAGCTTTTTATCCAGTCATCGATTTTCGGGCACTCTGGTTGCTTCCAGATTCTGGCTATTGTGAATAATGCTGCTATGAACATAAAAGTAGGGATGGTGTTTCCGCTGGCGTATTTTTGGCTTCCCAGAGTAGATTCCCAGGAGTGGTATCGCTGGGTCAAATGGGAGTTCAATTTCTAGTCTTTGGAGGAAAGTCCATATTGTTTTCCAGAAAGGCTGTACCAGCCGGCATTCCCACCAACAATGGATGAGTGTCCCCTTTTCCCCACATCCACGCCAGCACTTGTTGTTCTTGTTCTTTTGAATGTGTGCCAGTCTCTGTGGTGTAAAGTGGTATCTCATTGTTGTTTTGATTTGCATCTCTCTGATGATTAGTGATGATGAGCATTTTTTTCATATGTTTTTTGGCCATTCGAATTTCTTCCTTGCTGAAGTTTCTGTTCATTTCTTCTCCCCCATTTTTTTGATGGGGTTGTTTGTTTTCTTCTTGTAAAGTTCTACCAGTGCCTGATATATCCTGGATATTAACCCCTTATCAGATGGGTATTGGGTGAATATTCTTTCCCATTCTGTGGACTGCTTTTGTATCTTAGTCACTGTTTCTTTTGAGGTAAAGAAGCTTTTTAGTTTCATGTAGTCCCATATGTTTATCTTTTCTTCTAGTTGCTTTGTTAGTGATGTTTCATCTTTGAAGATGCCTTTAGCTTCAATGTCATGGAGGATTTTTCCTATATTTTCTTCAATGTACTTTATGGATTCAAGTCTGATATTGAGATCTTTAATCCATTTTGATCTGATATGATCCTATCAATAGACGCAGAGAAAGCATTTGACAAGATCCAGCACCCGTTCATGATTAAAACCCTCCAGAAAATGGGAATTGAAGGGACTTTCCTCAAGATAGTTACAGCCATCTACCAAAAGCCCACAGCGAGCATCATTCTCAATGGGTAAAAGTTGAAAGCCTTCCCCCTGAGATCAGGGACAAGACAAGGTTGCCCACTCTCACCTCTTTTATTCAATATAGTACTGGAAGTACTTGCCATAGCAATCAGAGAAGAAAAGGACATCAAGGGCATCCAGATAGGCAAGGAAGAAGTCAAGCTATCATTATTTGCAGATGACATGATTTTATACCTAGAGAACCCTAAACTCTCTACCAAAAAACTCCTAGAAACAATAGACACATATAGTAGAGTGGCAGGATACAAAATCAACACGCAAAAGTCGGTGGCTTTCCTATATACAAATAACGAAAGAGAAGAAAGGGATATTAAGGAAACAATTCCATTCACAATTGTGCCACAAAAATCAAATACCTAGGAATCAACTTACCCAAGTGTGTAAAGGACCTGTATAAAGAAAACTACAAGACACTGCTCCAAGAGATAAAAGAGGACACAAGGAAATGGAAACATATTCCCTGCTCATGGATGGGGAGAATCAACATTGTCAAAATGGTAATACTCCCTAGAGCTCTGTACAGATTCAATGCAATCCCTATAAGGATACCCATGACATTCTTCAAGGAAATTGACCAAACAATCCTGAAATTTGTATGGAACGATAAACCCCCAAGGATAGCTAAAGCAATCCTCGGGAAAAAGAAGATGGGAGGCATCACCTTACCCAACTTCAAACTGTACTACAAGGCAGTAGTAATTAAAACAGCATGGTATTGGAATAAAAACAGACCCGTGGACCTATGGAATAGAATTGAGTATCCTGACACCCAACCTCAAACGCATGATCATTTAATCTTTCATAAAGGTGCAACGAGTTTAAAATGGAGTAAGGAAAGCCTCTTCAATAAGTGGTGTTGGGAAAACTGGGCAGCGACATGTAAAAGAATGAATTTGGACCTGCAATAATTTATTTAAAGCACCATATTAAAACGATGTTATGACAATTCAGTGCTTTTCCTTCTTTTTGTTTTTTTTGGGCTGTATGAACAGTGCTCAGAATTCATTCCTGGCTCTGATTCAGGGATTTCTTGCAGAAAAGCATGGAGTGAACCAGAGTGAGAGTACAGTGGGTATAAACTTGTCTTGCACACAGCAGACCTGGATTTGATCCCTAGCGCCATGTAAAGTCCCCTGAGTGATATCTGAATGGAGATTTTATCTTATTTTATGCTAAAATCTACCCATTACCTTTATGGGCAGCTAACTAGTAGATACCATCTCCCAGTCTTGGAAGGGTGCTCCCAGGCAGTGCTCAGGTGTCCAGGAGCCACTTCTCAAGATACAGGGACAGCTGGTCAAGGCCAGGGCTCCTGAGTCCCAGGGTATGAACAAGTAGATAACTGGGCATGTGACCAGACCCAGGACTATGCTGGCCTCTTTTATCCCTTCTTAGATTACTAGGTTTGCACATGCCCTTAGCATTCAGCCCCCAAGCTGCAACTTAGGTTTTCATTCCTTCTTGTGCTGGAGGTGAGAGATGGAGCTCAGAGCTGCCACCAGCTTTGGTGGTGACTCAACCCAAGTGTGTGAATTTGGGGTCTTGGGAACTCAGGCCCAGGACACCTTATCATGATATAGGCCATATACAGACATGCACTTTCAGGGACTCCAAAGCCAGACGGCACCTGATTGTGGCTTGTGTCTCACAGCCACCAGAGACTCAGAATGCTAGTGCACAGGCTGCCCCAGAACAGGAGAAGGGATTGAAGAAAGAGCAAATTATGACCAAAGATCCAGCTCCATTTCCTAAATGAACATGACTTAGATTATTTCCAGCCTTGCGGTTCTTTCCACACTGCCATGGAGCTGACCTTAGCAATACTTTTGTACAAATTCTAATGCTTTTATGAAAAGCAGAACTTTGGGAGTATTTGCTCTGCCATTCTGGAAGTACAGAATATGCATTTAATTTTTCCTGCTTAGTATGCTACCTGCACGGCAGAGCCTGGCAAGCTACCCGTGTTGTATTTGATATGCCAAATACCAGTAACAATTATAGACCTCATTCCGGAATGGATTGAGGGCTCTTTATGTTCCTGGAGCAAGCAGATGCCCTTGGGCTCTACTAGCATGAAGCAGAACATATGGAGATGTTACTGGGGCCCGCTCGAGCAAATCGATGATGAATGGGAAGACAGTGATACAGTGATACAGTTTTTTTTTAACCACATGTAAATAACAGTGTTGTTCATCTTAACTTAACTAAGTGCATAAACCAGTGACATTCCCAGTGTCGTGGAGTGACTACCACGAAATGTAGAAAGGTTTGGGGATTTTGCTTTATTCTCAACAGAAACTCTCGGTATGCAGCAATGCCCAACCTTTCGTCTCCACACCATCGTCTCTGTTCCACATGCTCTGGGAATTAGACTTTCATATGTGGTTTGCACCCCTGAAGGTTCCCACACCTGATGGGAGGTTGGGCTGGACAAACACAGCCCAACCTGAGTGAGGTTGTACCTGCAGGAACAGGCTGACCCCAGGGATAGTCTCATCCAGCAAGACCTGAGCCCAACACTTGGGAGACCTTCAGGAAGTAGTATCACCATAGCTTTCCCTATCTCTGAAATGGGCATAGGAGAAGCATGCAGACTCACATGGAACTAGCACCTGGCTTCTGCAAACATCTGAAGGGATGGGAGGCATCAAATATGATCACAGCGAGGACCCAGAGCACCATTGTCCAATGTGTCCCAGGGGATCTCAGCCCCTGCCACTGTCTTACCAGCCATAGCTGCTGAAAGTCGGGATACGTCTGTAACTTCACTCAGGGGATGCTCCTTAGTTCTGAAGTAGCTGTGCTCAGGGAACACACCTAGATCAGTGCTCAGGAATGACTCCCAAATCTGTGCTCAAGTATCATACCCAGCTCTGTGCTCAGGTTTCAATCCAGCATTTGTGCCCAGGGACAACCTATGGCTGTGTTCAGGGGCTTTGTGCTCAGGGGTAACTCCTGGTGGGTGTCAGGGGACTGGATGTGGTGACTGAACCGGGGTCAGCTGCATGCAATGCATCTACTATCTGTTCACTGTACTGTCTTCTGTGCCCAGACACTGAGCTTCACATGTGATAATGGGTCATTCAGTGCCTCAGTTGTTCAGTAACAGGAGACACCTGAGCAGAGGGAAGTGGGGCTCTAGGGGGTTTGGCAGCAGCTGCTGGGCTGGGACATATTGTTTCTGTCATCAGAGGTCTCCCAGCACAGCAGGATGTGCCATGTTAATGCCCTGGAAAAAGTTCCTGGATCTGCTCTATGCCCACTGTCAGCTACTCCCGGTCTGCTGTTCCCGGCAGGGAGGACACACAGGCCACCCCAAGGGAAATATCCAGATTCCATCTGGGCTGAGGAACCTGGTCTGCAGGCTGTGAGCTGAATGCACGGGAATGTCGTGTGAAAAAACCAGGAGCATACAAAGGGATTGTAGGGCTTCAACATGACTTCTAGGAAGATGCCCCAAGCTGCTGGGGAATAGGCCTTAGGAAAGGAGTGGAGGCCCCACCTGACTTCATGCCCAGGAGGGACAGGTTGCTCACCATATGACAGCTCTTTCATGTTCTGGTGGCTTCCCAGGACACGGGAGACCTGAACACACTCAGATGAGGAACATGCCATGAACATATGTTGCATGTACAGAAAATGGCAGAGGTGTGTGGTTTATTTGCAGATGGTGGTGAGGAGGGAGAGCCCCACTGCAAAGTCTCCACTCATGGGTCTGTCTCGCTCGTGCCTGGCCAGGACCAAAGTTCTTAGGGTTTTGCCTTGGCCACCTCAGCAATGAAAGCAGGGAACAGGGCAGCTTCTCTCATGAGAGTGGTGTTACCCCTCAAACACAGGCCCAAGCCAGGTTGCTTTAGAGCATTCCACAGTCCTTCCAAGATTTGGGGTGGGGAAATAAGTTGAAAGCTGCAGGTACCTCTCGAGTTTCTTGGCTACAGATCTCTGGGCTGAGCTAGAGGTGGGTCTAGGGGCACTGTTTTCCACACTTCTTGGTCACTGCAATGGGCTGTGCCCACTTGTTTGCTATCACTGCAGTGGGCTGCATTAGCTGTTTGCCATCACTGTAGTGGGCTATACCTACCTGTTTGCCTCCACTGAAGTAGGCTGCACCCCAGGCCTTCTCTGGAGAACTTCTTTCTACTACAGCTCAGGCCTGAGAGGTGTGAATCCCAAGAAACTGAAGATAATCAAAACTGCTTCAGTCTAGGCCGCTTCTAACCAAGCTCTGCCCCAGTGGCTTTCTCTGGTACCAGCAGGGTGTGATGTGACTCCAACAACACCAGACCCCAAGGGTCCTTCCCTGTGACCCATGGACTCAGATTGATGGATCACCTGAATCAGCTGAACTGATGATCTCAGGGAACTCGGGAGGGCTTAGGGAGAGTCTCGTCATTGGCCCACTGACCCTGAGACCCATCTTCTGTAAGAGGATGAACATAGTGTTGGGGGAAACTTGCAGGTTCTGTGACGCCCTGGGCAGTTCCTTGACATGCCTGATAACAACCAGACCTTGATTTCTCGGCCCAGATGGAGCACTTGGTGCTAGCACTTGTGGAAGAGTTTAACAGCGAACAGATTCTGGGTTCCTTCAAGGGGGTTCAGTTGTGAGACACAGGAAAGAGGAAAGGGCCTTGGCCACAGTGTGCAAAACTGATTGCTATCCAGCCCATACATTTCACAGGGTCCCACCTCAACTCCCCAGTGTCCTGGGTCCCTACAAGCAAATGCCAAGGGTTAAAGGGGTGCCCTTTGCAGGAGGTTTAAAATTGTTTTAAGAGGCCGAAGAAATAGGACAGTGGGGAAGGCACTGTCTTTGTCACAGTGACCTGAGCTTGATCCCCAGCAGCACATGATCTACCAAGACCACCATGTGTTATCTCTGAGCACAGAGTCAGGAGTCAACCCCCGAGTGCAGAACCAGGAGTCATCCTGAGCACATAGCGAAGACTTAGTTCTGAGCACTGTGGCCCCAAAATAAATAAGCAAAAATTTGACAAGGGACCACACCATAGTACTGTGGATAGTGGGGTTTCCTTCTTGCAGAGTGTGTCACAGTGAGGGTCCCAGACCTTCTTTGGTGGGGCAGAGGGCCATGTGTGAGGGCCTTGCATGTGTCCCACCCAGGATGATGTCCCCATCACCTCTCAGCTGCCCTGGGTTGCCTCTCTCAAATTGTTCCCTGAGCTGGGTGCTGCCCGTGGCTTGGGAACTGGGCCTGGGACTACACGACTGCTCTGGGGCTTTCAGAGACATTGAGAAATGAATCTCAGCTCAGGGTGGTAGAATCAGACTAGCATGCTTCAAGCCTTGGGTTCAATCCCCTGGCACCCTTGGACAACCTCTTTTAATAGCACTGCTCACAGGGCCTGGAGGAATAGTATAGTGGGGAGGGTATCTGCCTCTCATGCACCTCACATGGGTTCAATCCCTGGCATCTCATATGGTCCCCCAAGCACAGCCAAGAATTATCTCTGAGCACAGAGCCAGGAGTAAGCCCTGAGCACTGCTGGGTGTGACCCCCAAACCAACAAGTGTAGCCCAAAACTAATAAATAAATAAAGTCATTGCATATGTGTCTGCTTTGTTTGTATCAGTTTGACTGCGTCATCTGCTTGTATCCTGCTTTGCCTGTTTCTGTTAGCTGTGAGTGTCCCTTCCTCCCTTCCCGGTGCCCTTCTCCCTCCTGACCTGTGTCTTCAGAACCTGCGGCACACACAGCACAGGCACAATGCCAGCTGTTTATCATCCTGGGCACTCTCCCTCCTGGCTGCTCTCCGCCCTGACCTCTTTATCTGATTTCGCTAAACAAGATGAGTTTCTGTCACTGCAGAAGCTAATTGACTTGCTCAGTGATATACATCAAGGCCCAGGTCCAGGAGGGGACCTGGCAACATGCTTTTCTCACTCTGCTGTTTATTCTAGTGTGAAATTGTTTTCCAGTCATGATTAATCCTGCTGCGTTTATGGGGCTCTGCTCTAGCTGGGCAATCTGTTGTTTGGGGAGGGGACACTGATGCAGGGCCTGCTTGGGGCTGTAGTGACAGGTGTGTCAGATATCAGCTGCCAGGGTCCTGTCACTCTGCCCAGCCCCTGGTCCAGGATCCATTTCTTGGGTTTCATTTTTCTGGGGGATGATGGATGCCAGGTCCTCTGGGCTGGAAAGGGGAGGGGAGCCTGCTGGCCTGGACATGGTCTCCCCAGAAATTGGTTCCCTGTGACCAGGTCTGCAACCAAAGCCTGGGGTGATTCTGGAAGGTTCGTGTGACTCCTGCTGTACTTAGGTGGGCAGAGACCCTAGCCAGGGGAGCACTGGGGAGAGGAAAGGGAGACTGGCTTTCTCACTACTGAATGCGTGATTGAATGATGCTCAGCAGGACTGCTAGAGGTGTTAGGACCAGAACCCCTGGGAAACTGGAGAGTGAGTGGAAGAGCTTTCTGGAGGCCAGCCTGGAGGTGGTGTAGAGCCAGGAACAGTCCCCATCTTCCTCCAGGATCTTCAGGATTCTAGATGTTTTGGGGGCCTTAGCAGCAGGCCCATGTCCAAAGGCCATAGGACTCTCAGGAGCGTGCCCTATGTTCAGCTGTGATATGAGGGAACCCTGGATACCAGTAGGTGTCCACTCAAGGAAGCCCCCAGGAGGAACCCTGCTGCTACTTGATGAAAATGAGCCTCAGAGCCCTATGAGAGGGGATGCGTGGGGTCTGTAGGCAAGGAAGAGTCTCAGTGGAACCCCTAGGACAACCACTCATAAGTTTGAATATCTGTGGATGGACCTTGGAAGGATAGATGGAATGGGGAGAGGGATAAATCCTGTCACCTGGGGACCATGAGGGACAGATCCTGTCACTTGCACACCATGAGGGACAGCCCCTCTCACCTGGGGGTGTGGAGCTTCTTCCCTCCTCCCTGCCATGCACCACCCTTATTGACCTCTCTGGGAGCTTGACCTGCTTGGATCCTCCTCATTTACCCAGTCTTTGGACTTCAGGGAGGGATACCTCTGCTTTGTGTGCTGTCACTTCTCCCCTCCTGGTTTGTGTACTCCACCCACAGAGGGTCTCAGCATGCACCTGGACCCCAACTTCCTGGCTATTTGTGCCCTAATTGGGAATCTCACACGGAGCAGCCCCACAAGCTTTTGTTTCCAGGGCCCTGAGGTCTTGGGCACTCTTGTCAGATGTTGGGCTGACTCAATAGCCTCAGCATCTGTGCTCCTTGCATCTTTGTCTGCATATCCACATCTGCTCCAACATGGCTCCTGTGTCTGTCCCCACATCTGCCCCCTACCCCTGTGGCAGGGTCTCTCCCCTCTCCCAAGTCACTGACTCTTTTGAGGTCGAAGCCCTGGGCAGCAGCCTGGCCGGGTGTCTCTAAAGAACCCCCAGCCTCCTGAACAGCTGGAGAGTATTTTTTGGGTCTCTTTGCCTGACATTGGTCTCATGTACCTCACTTTCTACAGGAGAAGCAGCACTGAGGTGCATCCACTGCAGAGGGACATGCAGATCTGGTCACTGGCCAAAAGTGTCCCAGGGCTCCCAGCACCAGGAGAGCTGGGGAGCGTCCTGCTGGTGACACAGGGCTACCTGCTCGGCGTGCTCCACCAGATCTACAGATAGACCCGACTTACCCATGTTTTGACACTAATGCAGACTCACCTGCTCTCTCTCCCTCCATCCAGGGCTGGAGAATGAACCCTCTGTTGCTTCTCTCCCGGGGCCAATCACTGCTCTCAGGGTTGGAGCTCGTGCTTCCTGCAGGAGGACTGGGTGGGGGGGCAGACTTGGGGCAGATTCTCAATAGGGGAAGACACAGGAGGCAGACCTGGGGTCAGACAGAGTAGTGTTCCTTCTTCTCTCCTCCTCAGCCCTGGGAGCTCCTTTGTGTCTGTTCTGAACTTCCTGGTGCTGTTGGTGGTGGCCATATGTAGGCTGATAAAGGTTCTGAGACGGAGCACATGCAGGAAGCAATAAAGGCAGTCCTATTATAAAGTGGCGTCTATACCATTAGCCCTAAACAAACTACAAACTACACATACAAACAACACACTAGAAAAATAAGCAAGAAAATAATTTCAGTAACAAAATGCATGGAAAAGAAATCAAATACCTAGGAATCAGGAAAGGTAGTGAGACTCATGTATAAAAACTATAATAGAAAATGGAGGAAAAGGAAAGAAAATTTCCCATGTCCATGGAATGCAAAAAATTAATATTGTTAAAATACCTATCCTGACCTGAAGAGAGAGACCCACCCAGGCCAGACTCAGCTAATTTGCAACCCGGAAGAGATCCAGACCCATCCACTTCAGACCCATAGCTGTGCTGCTTGGCTGACCCCATGTGGAAGCAACCCATGGAGCTGACCTTCCAGTAAGGGCTCGGCCAGCCCCTGGCCGAGTCCAACATTGCTCCAAGGGTTTGCTCTCATGAGCGGGGAGAGACCATGCTGGCCGGACTCTGAGTGGAGTTTTGGGCCCTGCCCTTTCCTCTGCCTCCATGCCAGTTGCCCCGGAAGAGAGAGACCCACTCATGCCAGACCCACATGTCCCATGGCTCGCGGCCATCAAAGGGTTTCACGATATTTTTATAGGATACTGAATTTTGCATAAGGTTCTTCCCAATTTCTTTCGCATTTATACATAGTAAACAGTTATAAACATGTTTTAACTGATACCAGTAAGCCTGGCAAGAAGCCAGAGCAAACCACACATCATGCAGTTAGTCATTCTCAACATCCAGACTCCATAGTTCCTCAGAGCTCCATCCAAGATAAAACCAGATCTCCCCCTTTAAGTTTCATCAGTAAATGCTCGCGTTGAGAGCCTTCTACTGAGACTATACCACCTACACAGTAAAGCCTGGCAAGCTACCATGTTTTCTTTACTTTTTATGCCAAAGACTAGTAACTATTATGGACCTCAGTTACATAACCTAAAGAATGGTTTCAGGCTCCTCCTGTCCCTGTAGCAAGTAGATGCCCTTGGGTTGCACTTGCTTGTGACAGGACTAATGGAGATGTTACTAGTGCCCACTCGAGCAAATCGATGAACAATGGGAAGACAGTGATCCTGACCATTACATAGATTCATTGTGATCCCTATCATAATTCCAATACTGTCCTTAAAAGATAAGCACAAGCAGCTTCCCACTCTCCCCACCAGGTGTGTTCCCATGGCGGGCAGCCCCGAGGCAAACCTTTCCAGCATAAAAGGGCTTGACCTTTGAGAAGGGGACCAAGCCACACCCAGCTTTTCGGATCTTCTACTGGACTACCTCCATCCTGACCCCCTGCCTCCAGAACCACCCTGCGACACTCCAAAATTCAAAACCTTGCGGACACTAGCATCCGCGAAGTAATATCTATCTATCTGAGATACCACTGAGCATTTGCCCCTACATTATTTGATATACATCCTTAACTGCAAAGTAATTCAGGCACCTACTAACTCTATTGACTAGTCACCCATAACACATTTTCAACCTACTATAGTCATTATGGTAAAACAACACAGAATTCCTTAAAAACTCTACGATTGAAGTCACTAATACAGATGAGGCAAGCAATAACAATGAGCTATGTAACCTCTCTGAAAAGGAATTTCAGAAGGAACTGTTAAAGATTCTCAAGGAACTCAAAGAAACAATGGAATACAAAGTAAATAAAATACAAGAGGACATGAGAGCAGAATCAAGTAAATTTCAGACCAAATTACAAGCAGAAATGACAGATATTAAAAATGAGGTAAGTGAACGGAAAAACACAGGGGAAGGCCTCCAAAGCAGAGTAACAGCTACTGAAGAAAGAATTAGTGATCTTGAAGACGAGGTTCAGAGATTCTGTAGACAACACCAGAAGATGGAGAAAAGACTCACAATCAACGAACAGACTACCAGAGAAAATTGGGATGAAGCCAAAAGGAACAACATACGCATCATTGGGGTCCCAGAAAGGCAAGAATAAAACCCTGATGAAGACAGAAACTGTCAAAGCTATCATCATTGAGAAGAACCCCAAACTGAAGAAAGCATGCTCCCAGATACAGGAGGCCCATAGGATACCAGCTAAAAGAAACCCCAATAAGAATACTCCAAGACACATCCTTATTAAAATGACAAAAATGATAGAGATAGAATACTGAAAATAGCAAGATCAAAGAAGGAAATCACATATAAAGGAGCACCCCTGAGATTTACAGCAGAATTCTCAGATGGAAACACTCCAAGCCCGAAAACAATGGTGGGATATTATGAAAAGACTCAATGAACTGCAGGTTTCACCAAGAATTCTTTACCCAGCTAGACTTACTTTCAGATGTGAAGGAAAGATACACAACTTCAAGGATAAACAACAACTCAGGAAATTCATAGACTCACAACCAACTTTAAAAAGAAGGATTGAAGGGTCTATTGTAAAATAAGACAACCCAAAAACCACAACAAGTTTAAATAGAAAGATGGCACAAAATCCAATGACAATATCTCTCAACGTCAATGGTCTAAATGCACCAATTAAGAAATATAGGGTGGCAAAATGAATTAAAAAATGAATCCAACATTCTGCTGGCTACAAGAAACACATCTGAATAATCAGAGCAAACAAAGACTCAAAGTCAAAGGCTGGAATACCATTATCTACCGCTAACAACTCCTCCAAAAGGGTGGGTCTGGCCATACTCATATCTGACAATATAGACTTCAGGCTGAAAAAGGTTAAAAGGGACAATGAAGGCCATTTCTTAATAATTAAGGGGTATGTATTCCAGGAAGAAATCACACTACTAAACATATAAGCTTCAAAGCGTGGGGCCAGCAAAATACTTAAAAAGACTATTAATAGACCTCAAAGAAGACATTAACAGTAAAAAATGGTTGGAGACTTCAACACTGCCTTATAGACTTATCGATCGATGAGACTGAAAGTCACCAGGGAAATACTGGACCTGAAGGAGGAAATAGAAGAAAGAGAGCTGGTTTGATACATACAGGGCTTTTCATCCCCAAAAAGCTGAATATACATTTTTTCCAGTGCACATGGAACATTCTCCAGGATAGACCATATACTGAGCCACAAAGCATACCTCAACCAAACACCTGGAAACTGAACAGCTCACTGCTGAACAACAAATGGGTCATAGAAGAAATCAAATAGGAAATCAAAAGATTCCTAGAAACAAATGACAATGAAGATATCAACAATCTGAACTTGTGGGACACAGCAAAAGCTGTGTTAAGAGGAAAGTTCATAGCTCTGCAAGCATTCATAAGGAAAGAAGAAAGGGCCCACATAAATAACCTGACGTCACAGCTGAAAATATTAGAAAAAAGACCAACAAGGGAAGCCCAACCCAGGCGAAGGAAGGAAATAGTGAAACTTAGGGGAGGAAATCAATGAGCTGGAAACCAAAAAAACAATCCGAAAGTTTAATGAAACCAAGAGCTGGTTCTTTGAAAAAATTAAACAAGATCGACAAGCCACTGGCAAGACTTGTAAGGACAGGGAAAGAGAGAACCCAAATAAACAGAATCAGAAATGAAAACGGTGACATCACAAAGAAAAGACAGAAATCCAAAAGATCATCAAAGATTACTTTGAGAACCGGTATGCTACGAAACATGAGAACCTAGAAGAAATGGATAAATTCCTGAAGTCCTATAACCTCCCACGATTGAAACAAGAAGACCTCCAATACCAGAATAAGCCTATCACCATTGAGGAAATGGAAACAGTAATTAAAAATCTGCCCAAACACAAAAGCCCAGGTCTAAATGGGTTCACTAGTGAATTCCCAAACTTTTTAAGGTGGACCTGCTCCTGTCCTGTTCAAGCTCTTCCAGTAAATAGAAGAAACAGAAACACTCCCAAACAGCTTCTACAAGGTACACATCACCCTGATACCCAAAGCACAGCTTCTACAAGGTACACATCACCCTGATACCCAAAGCAGGGAGAGACAACACAAAGAAAGAAAATTACAGACCAATCTCCTTGATGAACACAGATGCTAACATCTTCAACAGAACACTAGCAAACAGAATCCAAAGACTCATCAAAAAGATCATATATCATGACCAAGTAGAACTCATCCCGGGAATGCAAGGATGGTTTAACATTCACAAATCAATCAACATAATACATCATATCAATAAGAGAAAAAAATAAAAACCATATGATCCTATCAATAGATACAGAAAAAGCATTTGACAAGATCCAGCACCCATTCATGATTAAAACCCTCTGAAAATGGGAATTGAAGGAAGCTTCCTCAAGATAGTCAAAGCCATCTACCAAAAGCCCACAGCGAGTATCATTCTCAATGGGGAAAACCTGAAACCCTTCCCATTAAGATCAGGAACACGACAAGGTTGTCCTCTCTCACCTCTTTTATTCAATATAGTACTGGAAGTACTCACCATAGCAATCAGAGAAAAGGACATTAAGGGCATCCAGATAGGCAAGGAAGAAATCAAGCTATCATTATTTGCAGAAGACATGATATACTTAGAGAACCATAAACTCTCAACCCAGAAAATCTTCGAAACAATAGATATGTATAGTAGAGTGGCAGGGAACAAAACCAATACCCAAAAGTCGGCGGCTTTCCTATACACAAATAACGAAAGAGAAGAAAGGGATATTAAGAAATTGATTCCATTCACAATTGTACCACAGAAAATCAAATACCTAGGAATCAGCTTATCCAAGTGTGTAAAGGACCTATACAAAGAGACTACAAGACACTGCTTCAAGAAATAAAAGAGGACAGGAGGAAATGGAAACACATTCCCTGCTCATGGATGGGGAGAATTAACATTGTCAAGATGGTAATACTCCCTAGAGCTTTGTACAGATTCAATGCGGTTCCTATAAAGATACCCATGACATTCTTTGAAGAAATTGACCAAACACTCCTGAAGTTCATATGGAATAATAAACCCCCATGGATAGCTAAAGCAATCCTTGGGAAAAAGAAGATGGGAGGCATCACCTTTCCCAACCTCAAACTGTACTACAAAGCAGCAGTAATAAAAACAGCGTGGTACTGGAGTAAAAACAGTCCTGTGGATCTATGAAATAGAGTTGAGTATCCTGACACCCACCCTCAAAGACATGATCAGTTAATCTTTGATAAAGGTGCAAAGAGTCCAAATTGGAGTAAGGAAAATTCAATGCGGTCCCTATAAAGATACCCATGATGTTCTTCAAAAGAAATTGAACAAACACTCCTGAAATTTGTATGGAATAATAAAACCCCACGAATAGCTAAAGCAATCCTTGGGAAAAAGAAGATGGGAGGTATCACTTTCCCCAACCTCAAGCTCTACTACAGAGCAGTTGTAATTAAGACAGTGTGGTATTGGTATAGAGACAGACCCGTAGACCTACGGAATAGAACTGAGTATCCTGAAACGCACTCACAAATATACAACCACTTAATCTTCGATAAAGGAGCAAAAAATATTAAGTGGAACAAAGAAAGCCTCTTCAACAAATGGTGCTGGGAAAACTGGGCAGCTACATGTAAAAAAATGAACTTAGACCTCCTTCTAACGCCATGCACAAAAGTCAGATCAAAATGGATTCTAGATCTCGATATCAGACATGAATCTATAAGGTACATCAAAGAAAACATAGGAGAAACGCTCTATGAAATTGAAACGAAAAGTATCTTTAAAGATGACACACCACTGACCAAGCAAATGGAAGCAATGATAAACAAATGGGATTATATAAAATTGAAAAGCTTCTGCACCTCAAAAGAAACGGTGACCAAGATACAAAGACAATCCACAGAGTGGGAAAGGATATTCACCCAATACCCATCTGACAAGGGGTTAATATCCAGGATATATCAGGCACTGTTAGCACTCCACAAGAAGAAAACAGCCAACCCCATCAAAAAATGGGGAGAAGAAATGAACAGAAGCTTCCAAAAAGAAGAAATTCGAACGGCCAAAAGGCATATGAAAAAGTGCTCTTCATCTTTAATCATCAGGGAGATGCAAATCAAAACAACAATGAGGTACCATCTCACCCCACAGAGACTGGCACACATCCAAAACAGCAAGAACAACCGGTGCTGGCGTGGATGTGGGGAAAAAAGGGACTCTCATCCACTGCTGGTGGGAGTGCCGACTGGTCCAGCCCTTTTGGAAAACAATATGGGCATTCCTCCGAAAACTAGATATTGAGCTTCCATTTGATCCAGCAATAGCACTCCTGGGAATATACCCTAGAGACCGAAAAACACATAGCAGAAACACTATCTGTACTTCTTTATTCATCTCTGCGCTATTCACTATAGCTAGAATCTGGAAACAACCTAAATGCCCGAGAACAGAGGACTGGCTAAAGAAACTGTGGTTCATCTACACTATGGAATACTATGCGGCTGTCAGAAAAGATGAAATTATGAAATTTACCTGCAAATGGATGGACATGGAGTCTATCATGCTGAGTGAAATTAGTCAGAAGGAAAAGGACAGATATAGAATGACTGCATTCATTAATAGGATATAGTTACCAGTGTTTTAATAAATATGGGAAATGGTAATGGCAGATTAAAACTCACCACTGAATATACACAAAGAGACTTAAGTGATAAACTCTAAATATCTGCAGGGCTAGCCACAATGTGTAAAATAAGAGGGAGAGAGATGCAGAGACAGAGAGAGAGATAGAGAGAGAAAGAGAGGAAACTGGGGTACCTGCTATTAAGGGGGGGTGGGGGGACGGGAGGGGAGGGGGTACATTGGTGGTGGAAATGGGGCACTTGTGGAGGGATGGGTGCTGGAATACTGTATTACCAAGAACCAATTATGAACACCTTTGTAATTGTATGTTTCATGGTGGTATAATAAAAAAAATTAAAAAAAAGAAAAAAAAAGGGGTGCTGGGAAAACTGGACAGCTACATGTTAAAAAATGAATTTGGATCTGTGTCTAACACCTTGCACAAAAATCAGATCAAATGGATTAAAGATCTGAATATCAGACAGGTCTGATAAATATCAGATCTCAATATCAGACAGGTCTAATATTCATAAAGTACATTGAAGAAAATATGGGAAAAACCCTCCACGACATTGAAGCTAAAGACATCTTCAAAGGTAAAACACCATTAACAAAGCAAGTAGAAGAAAAGATAAACATATGGGACTACATGAAACTAAAGAGCTTCTGCTCCTCGAAAGAAACAGTGACCAATATAGAAAGACAGTCCACAGAATGGGAAAGAATATTCACCAAATACCCATCTGATAAGGGGTTAATATCCAGAATATATCAGGCACTGGTACAGCCATATAAGAAGAAAACTGCCAACCCCATAAAAATGGGGAGAAGAGATGAACAGAAACTTTGACAAGGAAGAAATTCGAATGGCCAAAAAGGCATATGAAAATATGCTCATCATCACTAATATCAGAGAGATGCAAATCAAAACAACAATGAGATACCACCTCACACCATCACAGAGACTAGTCCATATCCAAAAGGGTAAAAGCAACAAGTGCTGGCATGGATGAGGGGAAAAGGGGACTCTCATACATTGTTGGTGAGAATGTTGACTTGTACAACCTTTCTGGAAAACAATATGGACATTCCTCCCAAGACTAGAAATTGAGCTCCCTTTTGACCCAGCCATACCACTCCTGGGAATATACCCTGGGAAGCAAAGAACACACAGCGGAAACACAATCTGCACTTTTATTTTCATAGCAGCACTATTCACAATAGCCAGAACCTGGAAACAACCAGTATGCCTGAGAACTGATGACTGGATAAAGAAACTGTGGTACATCTACACAATGGAATACTATGCAACTGTTAGGAAAAATGAAGTTATGAAATTTGCCTATAAATGGAGCGACATGGAAAGGATCATGTTGAGTGAAATTAGTCAGAAGGAAAGAGAGAGACATAGAATGACTGCATTTATTTGCATGACATAAATATATCAGGTGGTCTTACCAAAAGTGGAAATTACCGCAAACGTGAGAGAGTCATAGGTTAGGTAAGACAGAGAAGGGAACATATGTGAATAAATGTTGAAAGGGCTGATACCAACATAGAAGTGAGCATTAAATACTGGCAAAAAATGCACATGATGGCTTCCAAGTGTATGTAGTGCAATCCACAATGTGTAGGAGAAGGAAGGGAGAAAGAGGGAGAAAAAAGGGATAAAGAACCTGCCATTTAGGCAGGCTATGGGAGGTGGGAGGGAATTGGGGACATTGGTGGTGGAAAATGGGCACTGGTGGAGGGCGGGTGCTGGAACACTATGCAACTGAAACCTCCAAACATGAACACGTTGTAATCGTATATCTCACGGTGGTACAATAAAATGTTTAATTAAAAAAAGATAAGCACAAAGACTGGATTAAAAAAAAGAACTATTTTTAAAATATATTTTATTATATCACCATGAGATAAAAATTTACAAAAATGTTCATGTTTGGATTTCGCCATACAGTGTTCCAGCACCCATCCCTCCACCAGTGCCCATTTCCCATCACCAATGTTCCTGATTTCCTCCCTCCTCCCCTAGCCTGCCTTTATGGCAGGTTCTTTATCTCTCTTCTCTTTCTCCTTCTCTCTTTCTCTAAGAAAGTACTATTAAGGTACCCAAATACCTATCAGAGTTCTGAAAAAAGGGAGTTGGGATCACATTTCCTGATTTTGAGCCATACTATCAAAACCTAGTAATCAAATAATATGACATAGAATCCAATTGAATGAAAATGGAAAACTCAGATCTGAGCTCTCAGATATATTATTTTAACTGCGAAGCACTCTGGTATATGGCTGTAGAAGAAGGAGGTTTATTCATACCAGTAGGCTGGATGGCTGGTCTAAAAGCTTGGTGGGACACCTGGTGCCTTGGCCCCCACCAGGCTTTGAGGAACACTTGAAACATATCTGTGCAGGGCTGTGACATCTAGCACATAATGAGACAGACAGTTCAGTGACGACATTGGAGTCACAATGTGACAGCATAAAAGGGAACAATGTTCACAGCAGTTCCTTGAAAGCAGTGGGCTTCAGGTTTTACAAATTGTAGTTAACAATGTGTCTAAAATTTTTCATTCCTATAAGCAAGTATTCCTTCCCTGGTTCAAAGTATCACTAGATCACTACACATCCCATTGTTCATTGATTTCCTCGAGCGGGTGACAGTAACATTTCCATTTGACCCTATTACGTGCCAGTGTAGCCCAATGGCATCTCTTGCTTCAGGAATATGAAGAGCCTCAAACAGTTCGTTCAGGATCTTGACGAAGAAGTCTGACCATCTTGTAGGTGGACGGCCACATGATCTTTTGACGTCCTGTGGGATCCAGTCGGTAACGACTCTAGTCCCGCGGTTCATCTCCAAATCACATTACATGTCCAGCCCATCTGATTTTTTGATGCCTTGGCAAATGTGACAGCGTCCCTGACTCTGAAATGGCCACGGAGGTTGGAACTCCAGAACATAAAATATATTTTAACTAAACTAAAACTACAAACTTACAATTCACACATCACAGCGTAGCTAGTTAATTTCCAACAAAAGGATCCAAGACTGTGCCAGAGGGATAGCATGGGAGATTAAGCATTTGCTTTGGATGTAGTTGACCTCTGCAGGGGTATATGGGATACCCCTTGTATCCCATATAGTTTAAGAACACTGCCAGAAGTGATATCTGAACATAGAGTCAGAAATAGCTTCTGAGTTTCACAGGATGTGATCCCCAAAACAAACAAACAGACAAACAAACAAACAAACAGAGCATAAGACCCAGAAACAAGTGTCTCATTAACAAACAGTACTGGGAAAAATGGGGTGCTGCTTTCAGAAGAAACACAAAATAGTCCAAGTTTTTTGACTTTGGGGGTTCTCAGTCATTCAAGTCCGTTTGCAAGGGAAATAAAAAAACAGAAGCAACGGAGTGATATCAAATGCAAAAAATGTACTAGGAAAGAAACTATAACTGAATAAAAAGATTTTTTACTGACTATGAGAAAATATTTACATAGCAGAATCTGACAAGGCACCAATATCCAAGCTACATAAAGTACTCCCCAAATGCAATAAAGGCCCTCATTCTCAACAATAAACGGTAAGAAGATGGGCAGGAGTAGGGTGCTTGCCTCACACATGGCCAACCCAGGTTTGATGTCTGGCACCCCATATGGTCCCTGAGTCCCACAAGGAGTGGTATCTCAGTGCAGAGGCAAGAATAAGGGCATAAGTAAAGCCAGCTGTGACACAAATCACCAAAAATTGGGGAGAAGAGATGAACCAAAACTTTTGCACATGGATATAAGGATGGCCAAACTGTATGTGAAAAAGTGTTCTTAATAACAACCACTTATCAAGAAAATGTAAATGGAAACAACATAGAGATTATTGTCTCATACCTGTGAGAATGGCCTGGATTAAAAAAAGAAAACTCAGAAGCCATGAGTATTGTCACGTCACGGAAGTGGTGAGAAAGGATTCTTTGGACCCTGTTGTTTGGAAAGTGAACTGGTTCAATTTCTCAGAAAGTGTACCTAACTACTGTCTGGTCAGCAGTTCCGTCCCGGCATTTATTCAAACACAAAGTCCTGATCTAAACAGGTCTGTGCACCTGTGCATGAGCCAGCACTATTCACAACAGCTGAAATCTGGAAACAAACCAAATGCCCAGCAATTGCTGCGTGGATGGCTCAGGTGTGGTCTTGTGTCCACCATGGAAGACTACTCAGCTCGGGTAGTCTCGCCTTTGTCTGTGACATGGATGGACCTGGAGTGGTCATTAAAGTTTGAGAATAAATCAGGAGAAAGACACCAGAAACGTACCTTAGTGATGCATAAAGAGAAAAAACGAGGTGACTGACACTGACCAATGAAAACATTTTTCTGAGAACAGAATGGGGAGAAACTACAAGGGGAGTGAAGGGTGTTGGTGTCTTTGCAGTAGATCTGGTGAGTGCCACTGTCCCCCTGAAACATGAACAATTATGCTTTTTGAAAACTAAAGACTGTTTGGAAAAGGGAAAGGATGTCACTGGGGACAGGCAGCTCCTGGGGGGTCTGCAGGAAATACCCAGAAATGACAGTCATGGTTTTCTCCCCTAAGCTTTGCAGAAGGGAGGAGAAGGGGCAATGAACTCACAACCTTTTGTTCCCAGACACTTTCCTGGTTTGTTTGCTTTTATTTTTGTGTCATGCCTAGGGATACTCAGGACTCACCCTGGCTCTGTGCTCTTCATCACTAATCATCAGGGAGATGCAAATCAAAACAACAATGAGATATCATCTCACTCTACAGAGACCGGCACACATCCAAAGTAGTAAGAAAATCAAGTGCTGGCACAGATGTGGGAAGAAAGGGACTCTCCATTGTTGGTAGGAATGCCAACTGGTACAGTATTTTTGGAGAACAATATGGACTTTCCTCAAAAAGCCTGAAAACGGAGCTTCCATAGGACTGCTTCTGGGGATATATTCTAGGGCTCAAAAACACACAGCAGAGACAACACCTTCACTTCTATATTTATTGCAGCACTATTGACAATAGCCAGAATATGGAAACAACCTGAATTCCTGAGAACAGACTGGTTAAATAAACTATGGTACATCTACACAATGGAATACCATGCAGCTATTAGGAAAAACGAAGTCATGAAATTCACTTATAAATGTATGAACATGGAGCGCATCATGCTGTATAAAATGAGTCAGAAGGACAGGAATAGACATAGAATGACTGCACTCATTTGTGGGATTTAAAAACATAATATGAAATCAATATCTAAGGATAGTAGAAACAAGTGTCAGGAGTTTTGGTCCATAGTTGGGAACCTACTTCAAGTACTTGGAAAAAAAGAAGTTGGGTTAGGAGACAATAAAAATGACAAAGTTGTAAATGATTGCTCTAGATATGAACTGTGTGCTAAAAGTAGGTAAAAAATATGATAACCTCTGAATATCTGTATTTCAAAAAATAATGCCCAATGGGGGAGGGAGAGAAAGAGAGAGCAAGAGGGAGAGACAGTGAGAGAGAGAGAAAGAGAGTAAGAGAGAAAGAAGGAAAGTGCCTGCAGTACAGACAAGCTGGGGGTGGTGCTGCAGGAGAGAAAAACAACCCTGGCTTGTTCCCACCAACCCTTAGGGTGCCCCGAGCCCCCCACCAGGAGTGATCTCTGTGCACAGAACAAGGAGTTAACCCAGAGTACCTCTGATTGTGGCCCCAAACAAAATTATTCCTGCATGACAGAAACCTGGTACATGTGCGCCCACATGCACATGTGCACAGACATACACACAAATAACCCTCTGTGTCAGTCTGTATTGGTCCACGTCATCTCCAGGCACTGCAAGAGGAACTGCTGAGTTTCAAAGTCACAAAGCAAAGTTGTTGCCCTGGAGGCGGCCTCAGTTCCAGAGCATCCAAAAGGGAGACAGCATCTCCCTCCAGCCTGCCCTTGCCTCTGTGCCTCCAAAACTCCCTCTCCTCCTCCAGCCATTCTTCTCCACCTCCATCCCTGCCTCCACCTCTGCCTCTCCTCCTCCAGTCCTGCCTCAACTCTGCCTTCCCCACCTTCTTCCCCACCTCCACCTCGCCTCCTCCCTCTACCCTTGCGTCCTTTCTACCCTTTCTTTTCTTGCCTCCACTGCTTTTGGTCCTCCAAGCTTGCTTCTCCCTGCCTCCCACAGTCTCCCATTGACTTCATCTCTCTCCTCTGCCTGCACACCTGCCCTCCATTCCTGTCCCTTTCCATCCCTGTCTCATGGGTAAGGAAGCCCCTCCCCCCCCCCCATACCTCACATCATCCTGTGTGAATCACACACTGTCCTCATTTTCCACCTTATGACTCTTTAGAAGAACAGAAACATGCTTGATTCAGCAAAATTAGAACCCTGACATATTTCCCTTCCTCTGATATCTTAAGGCATTTTGGAACCTGGGATGGGCTGTGTCTCAGTGAGCCTGCAGTGAGCCCTCTCCCTTCCCTGGACTGTTATTAGCTCCTGACTGTCTAACAGTTGTGGGGATCAAACATTCCTATGGTCACTGCTTTCTTCCCCCTCACTGACCCTTCCTTCAGTCCTGATATCCTCAGTTTTGGAAGCCCCACTTTGTGCACAGCCTGACATCCAAGCACTGGATTTCTAAGGTGACTGAGTAGAGTCACTGGACCCCATGAGCATTACCAAAGATCATTCAGATGCGTTGGAGTGTAATCCCAGGAGCTACACTGCAGATGGCCAGGTGGAGGCCTCCCTTTTTGCAGCACCCACCAGGCAGGTCAAGCGGCCTCATCCTAGGGCAGTGGGACCCCTGAGGCAATGGGCATTTCATGCTATTGTTTGGTGTTTGCTTTTCCACAGCAACTTTGTTTAAAGAGCTCAGGATCCTGCATGAGTAAAGGAATGATCTCAGGATTCTGCATTGATAAAACTTCCCTGGAATGTTTCCCTCACTTCAAATTTACCTTTCAGTGCCTGCGTCTCAGCTCTATATTTCTGGAAGACTCTGAGTCATGGTCTGGTGGCCTTGGGTTCCCAGAGCTGTTAGCTGCCCCACCATAGCTGAATGCCATACAGGAAAGAAAGATAGCCCAGTGGGTAGGGTATTTGCCTTGCACGGCTGGCCTGTGCCGGCCAGGCTTTGATCCTGGCATCCCATATGGTCCCCTGAGCACCGCCAGGAGTAATTCCTGAGTGCAGATCCAGGAGCAACCCCTGAGCATCACAGGGTGTGACCCAAAAACCAAAAAAAAAAAGAGGAGGGCAGGAGGGAGACAGGGAGGGTAGGGCAGAGGAAGAGAGGAGAGTGAGGGGGTGAGAGAAAGAGAGGGAGAGAGCAGGAGAAAGAAACTGGAAGAGAGCAAGGGAGAGAGAGAGAAGGATGGAGGGAGGGAAAGAAGGAGAGAACATAGAAGACAGCTATACAAAAGAATAGCACACACACACGCACACACACACAAACACACACACCTGCCCTACCCAGTAGTAAGAAATAAATAACCGTGGAATACACTGTGGCAGTTGCACAAATTACTGTTGCTTTCAATATGTGTGATGTGCTGGTATTAGTAAAAAACCAGAGCATTCTTTTCTCATGACTAGATAATTTCACACATAGTGAGAGATAGAAAATGAACTTAATACAGTCCAATCACTCACTTTTCCTCACTGAATTATTTAAAAATAGACCATTCGTTTGTCTATTTTTGATACCATTTGATAACATTCTGTATCACATAGCCAAGAAATCTGATTTTAAGATTTTATTTTTTGTTTTCTCATCTTTGTTTTTATTCTTTGTTTTCATTTCTCTTTAAATGATTTACTTACATAGACTTATTTATTTTACTTACATAGACTTATTTTACTTACATAGACTTATTTCTCTTTATGTACTAAATGTTGTCAAGCTTGTCGCATGTGGTGGATGAAAACAACCTGAATGTGTGGTCGGGAAGCACTTCAGCAGGACAGATCACCTTTGCTCTTAATTGTGTTGTGTAAGGTGGGGTAGGGGAGCAAAGACGTGAGAATGGGAGGCTCCAACTACCAGAGCATCAGTGTTGACAACCATAACCCAACCAACCACTTTTCCAGCAAGCTTGGTTTGTAGCTGTCCTGCATCTTACAGTGCCTGTCAGGTCCCAACACACTTCCCTGCTCCTGCTGATCTCAGACAAGAAACCAAGTAATAACCATTGCTAACAAAATGAATTTATTCAGAAACAACAAGGACAGACCCTTAGGAGGTATAGCTCATGGTGATACTCAGATGGGCATCACCAGATCAGAGGCTGGTGATGTTCCCCAGCACTGTGGAGAGGCTTCTGTGTCTCTGGCACCACAGAGAAACCTTGTTCATTCCTGTGTCAGTTAGGGGATGTCTGGGATTTTTCGTCCCTCAAAATCCAAACACATATTTTTTTCCAGAACGCATGGAACATTCTCCAAGATAGATCACATGCTGAGTCATAAAACATACTTCAATAAAATAAAAAAGATAGAAACTGTGTCAACTATTTTTTCAGACCATGATGCACTGAAAATGGAAGTTAACCACACACAGAAACAGGGAGTCAAACCAAACACCTGGAAACTGAAAAGTTCGCTGCTGAACAACCAGTGTGTCATAGAATAAACTGAAGAGGAATTCAAAGATTCCTAAAAACAAATGAAAATGAAGACAGGAAGTATCAGAACTTGTGTCCCCTTTTCCCCACATCCACACCAGCACTTGTTGTTCTTGTTCTTTTGGATATGTGCCAGTCTCTGTGGTGTAAGCTAATATCTCATTGTTGTTTTGATTTGCATCTCTCTGATGATTAGTGATCACTTCACTTGATCACTTGAATCCCGTTATTCATCGATTTGCTTGAGCGAAGTTCCAGTAACATTCCCATTGGACCCTATCACTTGCCAATGTAGCCAAACGGCATCTGGTTGATTCAGGAATATGAAGAGCCTCAAACCGTTAATTCAGGGTCTTTACAAGGAAGCCTGATAATCTTGTAGGTAGGCGGCCACATGAACTTTTGACATCCCGTGGGATCCAGTTGGTAACGGCTCTAGTCCAGCGGTCATCTCCAAATTGCATTACATGTCCAGCCCATCTGATTTTCAATGCCTTGGCAAACAAGACAGCATCCCTGATTCTGGAATAGCGATGGAGGTCAGAACTCCGGATTCCTTCTCTCACTTGAGTGAGGTGTGATATTACAAGCATAGCTCTTTTGATTCCTCTCTGGGAGACCCGAATAGCATTCTCATCCTGCTTTCGTAGGGCCCAGGTCTCTAAGGCATATGTTAATGAAGGGGGAATGGAGGAGTCGAAGAGATGTGCCTGGAGCCAGAGGTACTTTGTCCTTTTAGCTATTTCTTCGCTACCTTTGAAGGCATTCCATGCTGATCTCTTCCTCTTGCGCAGCTCAGGTTTTAGGTCATTCATCATGTTGATTTCTCAACCTAGGTACACATAACTGCTGCATTCAGAGATGTTTGTTCCATTGACAGTGAATGGGGTCTCAGGAACTAGTTCATTTTTCATGAACATAGTTTTCTTCAGATTCAGCTGTAGACCTATCTTTCCACATTCTCGTCGGTAAAGAAGGGAACAGCACCAGGACCAGACAAAGTCAGACCCAAACAGCTGAAGAATCTGTCGCCGGTACTCATCAATACACTAGCTCGGCTCTTCACACGCTACCTGTCTGAATGCAAGGTGCCCTCCTAATGAAAAACCAGCAGAACAGTTCTAATGTTCAAGAAGGGAGACATTCACGACATCGGCAACTATCACCCCATCTGCCTGTTGTCTGTCATCTACAAGCTGTTTAAATGAGTTATCCTGAACAGGATTGGCAGAACACTAGATGAAGGATAACCATGCGAGCAAGGTGGATTCCAGAAAGGATTCAGCACAATCGACCATATCTACACAGTAACAAAGCTCATTGAGGTTTGTAGGGAATACAAGATGCCGCTCTGTCTCACGTTCATTGATTTACAGAAAGCCTTTGATTCTGTGGAGACTGAAGCAGTCATCGAAGCCCTAGCCAAACAGGGTGTTCAAACCCAATACATCAAGATCCTTCTTGAACTGTATTACGGATTCACCACCAGGATCTCACCATTCTACAAAGAAGTGATCGTTGATGTCAAAAGAGGGGTTCGACAGGGTGATACCATTTCACCAAAACTCTTCAGCACCACCCTCGAGAACATGCGACAATTAGAATGGGAAGGAATGGGAGTGAAGATAGATGGTCGGCAACTACACCACCTCCACTTCACTGATGACATCATTCTAATAACACCAAACATTAGCCAAGCAACACAAATGCTGGCTGACTTCGACTGATGATTAGTGATGATAAGCATTTTTTCATGTATATATTTTGATACCAATATCCAAGTTCAAGTGAAACATGTAGCAGGAGGTTTTGTCAAAGGTGAAAATTATCACAAATGTGTGGGAGTTAGAGGCTATGTAAGACAGAAAATGGAACAGTGTGCTATTGTTCCATTGTCGAAAGTACTAATACCAACCTAGAACTGAGCATTAAATACAGGCAAAAAGATACACATGACAACCCTTTAATGTATGTTCTGTAATCCATAGTCTGGAAGGAAAGGAAAAGAGAAAGAGATAGAGAGAAAGGGAAAGAAATAAAAGAACCTGCCATGGAGATGGGCTTGGGGAGGGAGGGAACTGGGGACATTGGTGGTGGGAGATGGGCACTGGTGGAGGGATGGGTGCTGGAACACTGTATGACCAATACCCAAATATGAACATCTTTGTAATTGTATATCTCACTGTGGTATAATAAAATAATTATAAAAAAAGAACTTGTGGGATACAGACAAAGCAGTGTTAAGAGGAAAGTTCATAGCTTTCCTCCTTTGAGCAAGACATTCTACTCACCTCCGTTCAATAGGATTCTGCCCATTTGTTTTCACAGTTCCTCCTTTAGATCAAGATCTTTGATTAACACTTAGTTTTATCCCATGTTAAAGTGCCTTGGGTGTCTGGGTGATCAGTCCAGTGCCTTAGAGATGTCATAGGTCATTGTGGAGGGTAGACACACAGATAGGGATGTGACACTCACTGAGCATTTATAACTGAAACTTGGTTGAAGCTGTGAACAGTGGCATTCTCCAACTGTCTGCCCAGCATCATCTTATTTCCATGCATTTTGCAGACAATGGTTGAGTTTAGCAATAGTGTCAAAGTGGTGCCTGCCCTCCAAAAGACTCTCAGAGGCTGGAAAACCTTGTGCACCACAACCACAGTCATTCCCAAGGTCTGGACTCCACAGCTTGAAAGAGTCCCACCCAAGAGAGAAGCTGAATTTAAGCCTAGGCTTGTGGGATTTGGCAGCCAAGTTCACCAGGCTTCCCAAGGAGCTGAAGCTGGGGCCCCTACACCCACCTCGGTCCCCTACACAAAGGCCTGGTGGGCCCTCCAAGGACTGTTGCTGGTGCTGTCAGCCAGAATCCAAGTACACAGGTACAGGGCAGAACCTCTGCCCTCTTGCCCTGTGCTCGGCTTGGTGGGAGGCATCCTGGAAGAGGAGGTCAGGTCTGGCTCTTGCAAGCCCCTGTGACAGACTCTCAGAGGCAGGAAAACCTTATGCACCATAGCCATAGTCATTCTCAAGGTCTGGAATACACAGCTCGACAGAGCCCCACTCCCATAGCACATGGCCACAAAGTGGCTTCGTGTTATCTCAAAACTGAGTGTACTCATCTAGTAGGTATCACATAACACTTCATAGAAACATAAGTGTGTGGTGTGTGGGAACATATAAAAAATTTTCTATACCGTGGGCTCAGGTGGTGCAATGTATATTTAGAAATATCCAATGACTTTTGTCTAAGACAATATTAATCAATTGTATTTAGAGAAGGGGCCATAACTGTCAGGTAGCCGCTAGGGTCTCCAACAATATCATGAAACGAGTCCCCTTCTATCTCTGAACCCAATGGGGAATGGATGAAAACTCAGGAGTCCAGCACAGTTTTATTTATTTATTTTAAAATTTTTATTACACCACCATGAGACATACAATTACAAAGTGTTCAAAATTGGTTCTGGTAATACAGTATTCCAGCACCCATCCCTCCACCAGTGCCTCATCCCACCACCAATGTACCCACACCCCGTCCCGCCCACCCACAGGCTGCCCCAATAGCAGGTATCCCTGTTTCTTCTCTTTCTTTCTTTGTTTCCTCTCTGTCTCTGCATCTCTCTCCCTCTTCTTTTACACATTGTGGTTAGCCCTGCAGATATTTAGAGTTTATATTTAAGTTTTTTGTGTATATTCAATGGTGAGTTCTAGTCTGACATTACCATTTCCCACACTTAGTAAAACACTAGTATCTATTTATATCCCATTAATGAATGCAGTCATCCTTATCTGTCCTTTTCCTTATGACTAATTTCACTCAGCATGATAGTCTCAATGTCCATCCATTTGCAGGTAAATTTCATAATTTTGTCTTTTCTGACAGCTGCATACTATTCCATAGTGTAGATGTATCACAGTTTCTTTAGCAAGTCCTCTGTTCTAGGGGACTTAGGTTGTTTCCAGATTCTAGCTATCTTGAATAGCACAGCAATGAATAACGAAGTACAGATAGTGTTTCTGCCATGTGCTTTTGGTTTTCTCATGTATATTCCCAGAAGTGGTTTTGCTGGATCAAAAGGGAGCTCAATATCTAGTTTTAGGAGGAATGTCCATATTGTTTTCCAAAAGGGTTGGACCAATCGGACTCACACCATCAGTGGATGAAAGTCCCTCTTACCCCGCATCTTCGCCAGCACCGCTGTTCTTGTTTTGGATGTGTGCCAGTATCTGTGTTGTGAGATCGTACCACATTGTTGTTTTCATTTGCATCTCCCTGATGATTAACGATGAACAGTAGTTTTTCACATGTCTCTTGGCCATTCAAACTTCTTATTTTTGGAAGTTTCTGTTCATTTCTTCTCCCCACTTTCTGATGGGGTTGGCTATTTTTTTCTTGTGAAGTGCAACCAGTGACTGATATATCCTGGATATTAACCCCTTTTCAAATGGGTATTGGATGAATATTCTTTCCCCACTCTATGGATTGTCTTTGTATCTTGGTCACCATTTATTTTGAGGTGCAGAAGTTTTCAATTTTATGTAACCCCATTTGTTTGTCTTTGCTTCCATTTGCTTGGTCAGTGGTGTTCCATCTTTGAAGATACTTTTTTTCAATGTCGTAGAGCATTTTTCCTATGTTTTCTTCGATGTACCTTATAGATTCATATCTGATGTTGAGATTTATAATCCATTTTAATCTGACTTTTGTGCATGGCATTAGAAGGAGTTCTAAGTTCATATTTTTACACGTAGCTGCCTAGTTTTCCCAGCACCACTTGTTGAAGAGGCTTTTTTACTCCACTTAATAGCTTTTGCTCCTTTATCGAAGATTAAGTGGTTGTATATTTGAGAGTGTGTTTCAGGATATTCAGTTCTATTCCATAGGTCTACAGATCTGTCTCTATACCAATACCACAATCTCTTAATTACAACTGCTTTGTAGTAGAGTTTGAGGTTGGGGAAAGTGATACCTCCAATCTTCTTTTCCCCAAGGATTGTTTTAGCTATTCGTGGGGGTTTATTATTCCCTATGAATTACAGAAGTATTTGTTCAATTTCCTTGAAGAACATCATGGTTATCTTTATAGGGACTGCATTGAATCTGTATAAAGCTCTATGGAGTATTACCATTTTGATAATGTTAATCTTTCCAAGGAAAATAAACATTTTTGTTACTGGTTTTGGCATATCGAACATGCATCAGACAGCTTGCCCAGCTCTGCTGTGCAGGTGCTATATTCTCATTACCTTGTGGGACTCTCTCAGAGGGGTGGGTAGAATATTCATGGGCGTGCAACAGTGAAAGCTGGTATCTGCTCTGCCAGGTGTATCTGCGTCTGTGGCTCAAGCATTCCTGGGCTGAAATACTCTGCTCTGAATGGAGGGTCTCTGCAGGGTGAGTCCTTGTAGGCTGGGTTTCTGACAAACTGGGCTGGAGACTAACTTCATCTCTTGGGTGGAGATCTTACGAGCTGCGGAGTGTGGATGGTGAAGATTGCTGCTAGCAAGGTGTGGGGGGGTTTCTCTGGGTTCTTCTGAGGCTCTATTGGGATGGTGGACTCGGGTCAGAAGTCACTCTTGTGGTCCATGGAATGCAGGGGGTATCATCAACAGGGAAAGCTGGTATCTGCTCTGCAGCATGTATCTAAGGCTGAAACCAGCATTCCCCGGGGATGAAGACAACAAATGTGGCTGGCTTCCAGAAAGAACTCAGCACAATCGACCATATTCACACAGTAACCAAGCTCATTGAGGTTTGTAGGGAGAACAAGATGCCGCTCTGTCTCATGTTCATTGATTTACAGAAAGCCTTTGATTCTGTGGAGACTGAAGTGGTCATCGAAGCCCTAGTCAAACAGGGCGTTCAAACCCAGTACATCAAGATCCTTCGTGAGCTGTATTATGAATTCACCACCAGGATCTCACTATTCCACAAGGAAGTGATCATTGATGTCAAAAGAGGGGTTCGGCAGGGTGATACCATTTCACCAAAACTCCTCAGCGCCACCCACCCTCGAGAACATCATGTGACAATTAGAATGGGAAGGAATGGGAGTGAAGATAGATGGTCAGCAACTACACCACCTCCGCTTCGCTGATGACATTGTTCTAATAGCATCAAACATTATCCAAGCAGCACAAATGCTGGCTGACTTCGACTGAGAATATGGAAAGATAGGTCTACAGCTGAATCTAAAGGAAACTATGTTTATGAAAAATGAACGAGTTCCATAGGCCCCATTCACTCTGAATGGAACAGACATCTCTGAATGCAGCAGTTATGTGTACCTTGGTCGAGAAGTCAACATGATGAATGATCAAAAACCTGAGCTGCGCGAGGAGGTAGAGAGCGGCATGGAATGCCTTCAAAGGCAGTGAAGAAATAGCTAAAAGGACAAAGAATCTCTGACTTCGGGCACGTATCTTTGACTCCACCGTTCTCTCTGCATTAACATATGCCTCAGAGACCTGGGCCCTATGAAAGCAGGATGAGAATGCTATTCGGGTCTCCCGGGTAAAGAGCTATGCTTGGAATATCACGCCTCAGTCAAGTGAGAGAAGGAATCCAGAGTTCCGACCTCCTTCGCTATTCCAGAATCATGGATGCTGTCTCATTTGCCAAGGCTTCGAAAATCAGATGGGCTGGACATGTAATGCTATTTGGAGATGACCACTGGACTAGAGCCGTTACCAACTGGATCCCACAGGATGTCAAAAGATCACGTGGCCGCCCACCTACAAGATGGTCAGACTTCCTTGTCAATACGTTGAAGGAAAGGTTTGAGGCTCTTCATATTCCTGAATCAACCATATGCCATTGGGCTACATAGGCACGTGATAGGGTCCAATGGAAATGTTACTGGCGCCTGCTTGAGCAAATCGATGAATAACGGGATTCAAGTGATCAAGTGATCAACTGATCAAGTAATCCCTCCAATCCATAAACAGGGAATGTGTTTCCATTTCCTCAGGTCCTCTTTTCTTTCCTGGAGTAATGTTTTTTAGTTTTCTATGTAGAGATCCTTTACATTGTTTGTCAAACTAATCCCTAGGTATTTGATTTTCTGTGGTGCAACTGTGTGTGGGATAGTTTCTTTAATGTACATTACTTCTCGTATTGATTTTGTACTCTGCCACTCTACTATAGGAATCTATTATTTCTAAGAGCCTCTTGGTAGAGAGTTTCCGGGTTTTCCAGGTGTAATATCATGTCAACTTTGCTTCTTCCTTTCCTATCTGGATGCCCTTAATATCTTTTTCTTTCCTGATTGCTATGGCAAGTACTTCCAGTACTATATTCAATAGAAGTGGTGACAATGGGCAGCCTTGTCTTGTCCCTGATCTTAAGGGAAGGCTTCAGTTTTTCCCCATTGAGAATGATGCTCACTGTGGTCTTGTAGTAGATGGCCTGGATTATATTCAGGAAGTTTCTTTCAATTCCCATTTTATGTAGAGTTTTTTTTTATCTTGAACAAGTGTTTAATCTTGTCAGATGATATCTCTGCATTTATTGATATGATCAGATGGTTTTTCTTTTCTTTTTTATTGATATGATGTATTATGTTGATTGACTTGTGGATGTTGAACCATCCTTGCATTCCCGGGATGAATCGCACTTGGTCATGGTGTATAATCTTTTTGATGACTCTTTGGACTCTATTTGCTAGTTTTTTTGAAGATCTTAGCATCTGTGTTCATCAGAGAGATATGTCTGTCTTTTTTTGTTTTTCGTGACATCTCTGTCTGCTTTGAGTATCAGGGTGATATGTGCCTTGTAGAAGGTATTTGGGAGTATTTCTCTTTCTTCAATTTCCCGGAAGAGCTTGGAAAGGATTGGGAGTAGGTTCTCTTCAAAGGTTTGGTAGAATTCACTGGTGAATCCATCTGGACCTGGGATCTAGTGTTTGGGCAGACTTTTGATTACTGATTCCATCTCCTCGAATGTGATAGGTTTGTTGAGGTATTCCAAATCTTCTTGTTGCAGTCTTGGGAGGCTATAGGAATTCAGGAATTTGTCCATTTCTTCTAGGTTCTCTTATTTAGTGGCATACAGGCTCTCTTAGTAATCTCTGATGGTCTTTTGAATTTCTGTGGTTTCTGTTGTGATGTCTCCGTTTTCATTTCTGATTCCATTTATTTGGGTTCTCTCTTTTCCTTTTCTTACAAGTCTTGCAAGTGGTTTGTCAATCTTGTTTATTTTTTCAAAGAACCATATTTTGGTTTTGTTGATCTTCTGGATTGTTTTCTGACATTCCATCTCATTGATTTCTGCTCTAAGTTTTATTATTTCTTTCTTTCTGCTTGGGTTGGGTTCCTTTTTGTTGATCACTCTCTAATATCTTAAGATGTGAAGTCAGATTGTTTAAGATGTCAGCCATTTCCTCTTTTCAGATGAATACTTGAAGAGCTATGAACTTGCCTCTTAACACTGTTTTCACTCTGTCCAAAAGTTCTGTAATTCGTGTCTTCAGTCTCATTTGTTTTCAGGAATCTTTGGATTTCCTCTTTGATTTCTTTTATGACTTGATAGTTGTTCAGCAGTGAGCTGTTTAGTTTCCAGGTGTTTGGTATTATTCTCCATGTATGTGTATGATCAACTTCTATTTTCAGTGTATCGTGATCTGAAAAAAAAATAGTTGACACAATTTCTATTTTCTTGACTTTATGGAGGTATGATTTATGGCTCAGCATGTGATATATTTTGTAGTATGTTCCATGTGCGCTGGAGAAGAAAGTGTATTCAGCTTTGGGGGGGATGAAATGCCCTATATATGTCTACCAGCCCTCTTTCTTCTATCTTTTCTTTTAAGGCAAATATTTCCTTGGTAAGTTTCAATCTTGTTGATCTATCCAGTTGATAGAGATGTGTTGAAGCCTCCAACTACAACTGTGTTTCTGTCAATGTCTTCTTTGAAGTCTATTAGTAGTGGTTTTAGGTATTTTGCTGGCCCCTTGTTGGGTGCATATATGTTTAGTAGTGTAATTTCTTCCTGATATATGTATCCTTTGATTATTAAGAAGTGACCTTCATTGTTGCTTTTGACCTTCTTAAACATGAAGTCTATGTTGTCGGATATCAGTATGGCCACCCTGGCCTTTTTGGAGGGATTGTTTGAGTGAAGGATAATTTTCCAGCCTTTTACTTTGAGCCTGTCTTTGCTCCGATTGTTCAGGTGTGTTTCTTAAAGGCAGCAGAATGTCGGATTTTTTTTTTATTTTTGATCCATTTTGCCACTCTGTGTCTCTCTTAACTGGTACATTTAGACCATTGACATTGAGAGAGATTATTGTCATGGGATTTTGTGCCATCTTTCTGTATAGGCTGGTTGTTCTTTTGGGTTTGTCTCATCTTATAGTAGCTCTTTCAGTCCTTTTAAGGTTGGTTTTGAGTTTACAAAATTCATAAGCTCTTGTTTATCCAATAAGCCGAGTATTTGTCCTTCAAATCTGAGTGAGAGTTTAGATGGATAAAGAATTCTTGCTAGGTATTCATTTCATTGAGTTTTTTTTGCTATTTCCCATCCCTGCTTTTTGGGCTTGGAGGGTCTCTTCTGAGAAGTCTGCTGAAAGTCGAATGGATGCTCCTTTGTATTCAATTTCCTTTCTTTAATCTTGCTGCCTGAAGAATTATGTCTCTGTTTATGGCATCCATTACTTTGACTAGGATGTGTCTTGGGTCTTTCTATTGGGGTCTCTTCTTGCTGGTACCCTTCGGGCTTCTTGGATCTGGATGCCCTACATCCTTTCACTCAGGTAACTTTTCAGAAAGGATGTTTTTAACTGTTTTAATTTTCTTGGGGTTACTTTCCTGTCCCTCCTGGACTCCATGTTGTTCCGCCTGGATTCATCCCAATGCTCTCTGTTCCACTGCTGATCCAATTTCCCAGTTTTTTTTTTCCATTTCATGTAGTTGCCTGAGTGCTTTCTGCAGCTCATCCTCAGTCTCACTGATTCTCTCTTCAGCTACTGTCATCCTACCCTTCAGAGCCCCTACGGTGTTTTTCATTTCATCTATTGAGATTCAGATACTCCAGACAGAGCAGTTACTAGCTCTCCCCACAGCGCAGCTGCTACGGGGCCACAGGATTTACTTCTACACTCCCCACAGAGAACCCTGCAAGCTACTGAGAATATACCATCTGCATGGCAAAGCCTGGCAAGAAGTCCAATGCGTATTCAATATGCTAAAACCAGTAATAAAATGTGTATCTTCCCGACCCTAAAAATCCATTAATACAGCAGCACTAAGAGGACGAACATGAAGTACCTAATAAAATTTCAGGGCCGAACTAGGATGCCAAAACAAAAAGGACTAAAATGACTGTCTGTACTTTCAATGAATGTATGCTGGCATGGGAAGCATATATTGAGGACCTGATGGTGCAACCGCAAAGATCAAGTATGACATCATTGGTTTGACTGAGAAGAGAAGCGCCAATCGCATCATACCATTTTTAACACTGGAGAGGAACTCTTCCTAGAAACATGCGGCAAAAGAGGCATTGGTGGCTTCCGTGTTCTTGTCAACACGAACGTGGCCATGAACATTGATTCATTTGAATGCCTAACAAACCTTATTGGAAGACTACACTTGAGGAGATGTGGCCACTGCCAGCAATTTCTATCTTCGTTGTCTATGCACCAACATCCACATATAAGGAAGATGAAATTGAGAAATTTCTACATGGAACTGGAGGAGTGTTGCAGGACACCTAAAAGCCTAGGCTTCTGCGTCTGCCCTGGATTGCCTCTTACCGGTCACTTAATAGATAGGGGATAGTCTGAATGTGACAGTCTTATCTGACCATGTATTCTGAACTGGCTGGTATAAATATTCTCTCATGCTATCACAAGCATCGTGGGACTAGCTAGATCTCACCAGCATATTTGCCTGGCCACGTTGGATGATCTCTAAGTAATTAGACCAGAGAGAAATGATGTTTGCCTCCAAAGCAAGCAAGCATGGCTCCCTGATAACTCAAAGGCAACTAAAATACAAAACTACCATGAAGTAGACGAGACTCTTGTGAAGGCTTGGAGAAATATTTAAATGGCATTAGTATTAGTCTTTGGTACAGAGACATGCCATTTCAGAAACCCCCTTCTCTACCCTATAAAGGCGATTCCAGGCAGATCTTGGCTCAAGATATTAGGTGAGGTGCTGGGAGAAATTACCTGAGGGCATTTTATTCTTCCTGTCAGGGGAAGTTACATTTGACTTGTAGCTTCTCCCAGCTCTGCTAGGAGGCTTTTAATTACCTCTGGGTCCTTGTAAATAGCCCGATGTCTCCTGAAGTTGCTACATTCTATGGAGCTGTTTCCCTGTTTTCTAGAGATAGCCTGGGCTGGGCTGGGGAGTTTGGGCAGATTTCTAGCTATAAAATAAGCTGCAAGAAGAAAGAAGCTCTCTTTTTTTTCCCCCTTTAGCCATTTCGGCTTCCCTTGGTGTTTTGCTTCTCCATCCTCTCCATTCTCTGTTGGGCCTCAAGACGTGGTGGTAGCCATCTTGGCCTACACCTGGGTGGGGCCTAGCTGGGAACCCAGAGTCCGGAGGTTTTCCCTGCTCTTGGATTGTATATTGGAACCTGTGATAGTAAAGCCCTTTTAAAACTGCATCAGATTCCTGAGTCTTCATCCATTCCCTGCCGGCCGGAGGTAGAAGGGAACTCGCTTCCTGACACTGTCGGGGACCCCAGAGGCGCTCCCGGACAGAGGAGTTCTATAAAAAAAGATGACACGTTCTACAAGATCATAGTTGGTGATTTTAATGCCAAGATAGATCTGAGTAGATCGGCTGAAGAAATCCACATTGGGACCCATGGCCTAGAATGGAACAAACAAGGTTGAGAGACTATCTGAGTTCATCATGTCCACCAAGACCATTCATGGGAACTCACAGTTCCAGAAGGCGGAAGCGAAATGTTGGACATGGGAATCTGCTGGTGGAAAGTTCCACAATGAAATTGACCACATTATCTTCAATTGAAGGTTTTGCCTGACCAATGACACTGTCATCCCAAAATTCAAAAAGGATCGGACCACAGTCTCCTTCATACAAAATTCTACTTCACTCAATGGGGAGAAAAGGCTGCAAAGTTTAAGAGAACTCCCAGAATGACCACCAATTAGGAACTCTTTGGCACCATTGTGGCAACATGGGAAGATACTATCATTGATGACATCGACGAAAAAATACAACCAACTGGTTCAGCACCTCCATGATTGTGCAAAGAATGCCAAGAAAGAGAAAGACACAAAAGGACTCCTGTCTTCAAAAACTCTAGAGCTCATTCGCCAACGTGGCAAGGCACGAGCCTCAGGCAACCAAATGCTAATGTCCAAGCTCACAAAGCAGTGGAGAGAAGCGATAAAGGAAGATCTCAAAGAGAGAAGAGCAGAAATACTGGAAGATGCAGCAGAAATGGGGAAAAGCATTCTCAATGCCCGCCTGTACTTTGCCAATTATAAGACCAAGATGACTGCCCTCCGATGCCCTGATGGATCTATCACATCTTCCAGAAAGGCAATGGAGAAGGTTATGCATGACTTCTACTCAGATTTCTTTGATAGCCACATCCACTTGCCCACATACCAAATTCCGCAGGATGGATATGTTGTTCCCAACGTTCTCCCTTCTGAAATCCAACATGCCATTTTGTTGGTAAAGAAGGGAAACAGCACCAGGCCCAGGGAGAGTCAGAGAAGAACACCTGAAGAATCTGCCGTCAGTACTCATCAATACACTGGTTTGGCTCTTCACACGCTACCTGTCTGAATGCAAGGTGCCCTCCTAATGGAAAACCAGCAGGACAGTTCTACTGTTCAAGAAGGGAGACATTCAAGACATTGGCAACTATCGCCCCATCTGCCTGTTGTCCGTCATCTACAATCTGTTCACTCGAGTCATCCTGAAAAGGATTGGCAGAACATTAGATGAAGGGCAACCATGCGAGCAAGCTGGCTTCTGAGAAGGATTCAGCACAATCGACCATATCTACATGGTAACCAAGCTCATTGAGGTTTGTAGGGAGTTCCAGATGCCGCTCTGTCTCACATTCATTTGGGAAGGAAAAAAAAAAAAGGGGGGGGGGGGGGGGGGGGGGGGGGGGTGGGGGGGGGGGGGGGGGGGGGGGGGGGGGGGGGAAGAAATTTAAAAGAAAGCCTTTGATTCTGTGGAGAAGAAGCGGTTATCAAAGCCCTAGACAAACAGGAAGTCCAAACCCAATACATCAAGATCCTTCGTGAGCTGTATTACGGATTCACCACCAGGATCTCACCATTCTACAAGGAAGTGATCATTGATGTCAAAAGAGGAGTTTGGCAGGGTTATACCATTTCACCAAAACTCTTCAGTGCCACCCTCGAAAACATCATGTGATAATTAGAATGGGAAGGAATGGGAGTGAAGATAGACGGTTGGCAACTACACCTCCTTCGCTTCACTGATGACATCGTTCTAATAACACCAAATATTAGCCAAGCGGCACAAATGCTGGCTGACTTTGACCAAGAATGTGGAAAGATAGGTCTACAGCTGAATCTCAACAAAACTATGTTTATGAGAAACAAACTTGTTCCAGAGGCCCCATTTACTCTCAATGGAACAAACATCTCTGAATGCAGCAGTTATGTGTACCTAGGTTGAGAAGTCAACGTGATGAATGACCTAAAACCTGAGCTGCGCAGGAGGAAGAGAGGTGGCATGGAATGCCTTCAAAAGCATCAAAGATATAGCTAAAAAGACAAAGAGCCTCTGGCTCTGGGCACATCTCTTCGACTCCACTGTTCTCCCTGCATTAACATATGCCTAGAGACCTGGGTCCTATGAAAATAGGATGAGAACACTATTCGGGTCTCCCAAAGGGGAATCAAAAGAGCTATGCTTGGAATATCACGCCTCAATCAAGTGAGAGAAAGGAATCCAGAGTTCCGACCTCCATCACTGTTCCAGAGTCAGGGATGCTGTCTCATTTGCCAAGGCATCGAAAATCAGATGGGCTGGACATATTATGCGATTTGGAGATGACCGCTGTACTAGAGCCCTTACCGATTGGATCCCATGGGACGTTAAAGATCACGTGGTCGCCCACCTACAAATTGGTCAGACTTCTTCCTCAAGACCATGAACGAATGGTTTTAAGCTCTTCGTATTCCTGGAGCAACCAGATGCCATTTTGCTACACTGGCACATGAAAGGGTCAAATGGAAAAGTTACTGTCACCTGCTCGAGGAAATCGATGTACAACGGGATGTCTAGTGATCTAGTGATCTATTGAGTTTTTAGTGATGATATTTCTATTTGCGTTGTTCTCATGTCTGTTCTCATTTTCCTACATAATTTATTGACTGCCCGTTCCACTACTTCATTTATGTCCTCCTGTATTTTATTGGACATCTGTTCCATTTTTTCATTGAGCCTCGTTAAACATCCTAACAATTTCTTCTCTGAATTCTTTGTCAGAGATTATGCACATATGCATTCTTTTTAAGACTTCAGGGTTGGTTTCGTCATCTGTTCCTGGAACTGGGGATCTGCTTTATTTCCCTTGTTGCTGCAGTCTTCGGGGATGGATTACTCTGGGGTACTATTTCTTTTCTTGAAGGTATTGCCTTCCCTTGGTGTCAAATTTCCTTCTTTTCCTATTAATATGCAACCACATGAGCTTTTAGTTCCACTTCTGCTTGGACTTCTCGGGGCTGTAGTTTCATCTTCTGCCAGGGCCTGGTGCTCTACCACCTCCCCACATGTCAGCCCTGCCAGCCACACCCCTTGGAGCCCAGTGCAGTTTTTTTTTTTTTGGGTCACACCCAGCAATGCTCAGGAGTTTCTCCTGGCTCTTCACTCAGGAATTACTCCTGGTGGTGCTCGGGGACCATATGAGATGCCGGGAATAAAACCCATGTCGGCCACATGCAAGTCAAATGCCCTACCCACTGTGCTATCGCACTGGCCGTGCCCAGTGCAGTTTTAAAATGCTTTACTCTCACAGGTTCTAGCATACAATACAGTAACAAGAAAGCCCCAGACCTTAAGTTTCTGGCTGGGCCCTGGCCATGTTTAGGTTTAGGATCATAGGACAAGATGATCAGTACTATGTGCTAAGGCCCAACAGGGAAGAGAACTGAGAGAAGGCAGAGGGTGAAGAGGAGCCAAAATGGCCAAAAACCTTTTATCCTTTCTCCTAGCTTATTTTATAGATAGAAGCCCACCACAAACTTCCAGTCCAGCCCATTTTGGGTTGGGCTATCTAGAGAGGAAGCCAGGTAAATGACTATATTGAAATGTAGATATTCAGGTGGGCCCTATGGCTCAAGCTTCACAATGCCAGAGCTGACTCACTGAGATAGGATCTCCTTAGCAAGAGCTGACTCCCTGAGATAAGATCTCCCTATCAGAGATGCAGCTGCTGCATCTCTGAACCAGAAAGCAGTTCAGAATGTAATTTGTAGAGAATGGCATTAATACTTTTTTACCATGAATATATGGGGAGGCTTTATAAGGGACCCATCTCTATAGAGCCTCGCAGAAGCCAGAGGAACCTCCACACCATAAGGTCAGTCATTCTCAACATCTGGACTCCACAGCTCATCAGAGCTCCACCCAAGAGAAAAGTCGATCTTTCCCCATTTCATGCAGTCACTTTGTGGCTGCATGGTTCATCAATAAATGCTTGAACTGAGAGTTTACTACTGAGAGTATACCACCAGCACAGCAGAGCCTGGCAAGCTACCCATTTCGTATTTGATATGCCATAAACCAGAAACAATTATTGATCTTATTCCCATTACCTGAATTTGAAGTTTGAGGCTCTTCATGTTCCTGGAGCGAGCAGATGCCCTTGGGTTACACTAGTACATGACAGGATGTATGGAGATGTTACTGGTGCCCATTCGAGCAAATCAGTGAATGTGAAGACAAGTGACAAGTGACCATGAATATATAGTCACCTGATTCCAGACTCTAGATCCCACTTAAGGTCCAAAATTGTCAGAATAATTCAATTTGGCTTTACCTTTAGAATCAGAGACACGACAGTTTTCCTGAAGGCACACTGGCATGCCTCTTTTAACTAGGAGAACGGATTACATTATGGTTGATCCAACGTGGCCAAGTGCTCTTCTATCTACATGAATGTCTCTTGTGGGGACCCATTGAAGTAGGAAGAGTATTGAACTGGGGCAAGCAAAATTCATAATATTCATAAGAAGGATATATTCCATATAAAACTATGAAATCCATCCAATTCTGCTCAAGTTCCCATTGTGCCTGCTCCAGAGATTTCCTAAAGGCATGGAGTAGCACTTCATGTAAGCTAAGTATAGCCAGTCTAAGACTCAGTAGGGCATGTCACCTAACACCCAACAAACAATAGATTATTCATTCAGTGTATGAGCAGGTCAAGGTCAAATAGAGATCGAAATAAATGTGAAATAGGTGTTGTGGTCATGAGTCTGGAGTTGACAGTAGAAAAATCAATATATTCTGGAAACCCAGAAAGTGAATCCAAGAGCAGAATCAGCCAGACTCCCACACAACAACCCAGAAAATAAAAAATCCATGATTTTGTCAATACCATTTCCTTATATGGGCTGTAATGATCAACATAATTGATGCCGGCTAACGGAGAGGCAAGGGATGGGGATAGCGGGTGGGTGGGAAATGCAGTTCTCTGGTGGTGGGGGGCACACTGTTGGTGGGTGGGATTGCTACTGAATGATGAATCTTTTAACAACTGTATTGCAAAAAAACCTTTATACTTTGTAAATCACAGTGTTTAAACAAATAAAATAAGGGAAAAATAGTGTAAAAGTGGAAGAACCAAAACAATATTGCTGGTCTCGTGACTATGCTGGTAAGCTTGGCTGAAACCTGCACAGAAGGCAGCTGACAAATTTGATTTGAAAATGTACTGGTTTATTATTTTATACAATTAAGACTACTTTCCCAGAGGCACTTATTCAATGCTGGCTTTCATGGAGACTGCAGCTTGTTCAGCTGTCAGCCCAGGGATGATCATATTCACAGGCTCTGCACAGCTGCTTGTCCAGCAATTGTGGCACTGACCCTTATTTGGGCCATGGGATTGACAATTTCTCCCATGGTTAAGGAGATGTTGGACTGTTTTCAATTGCAAATTAAACAGGTTTGCTCCTTTGTTAGTACACTGGGAAAGGTGGACCAGAGCACTGTCCCCATATAACAAGAGTAAGTAAATGAGACAACAACCAGCAGCAAGGAGGGCAGAGAGGCCAGATTAGTCTTTTGGAGAGGTACAATTTGGAAGTGATGACAGCAACTTCCAATTCCCAGAACCTTCAATTTGGTGTCACCAAGTGACAGGTCAGTCTTTGGCCATTTCCTTGAGGTGCATCATGTGAACCCAAGTCTAATCCTGCCATGAGTGTTGGGGAGCTGATGGCATCCCCAACGATATCAGGGAATTAGTTCCCTTTTATCTCAAGGACCTCATCAGACAGACAAACCATTAGTTCAGCACAGTTCCAAAAGGCTTTTGCAAATTACCAATAATTAAACAAGCTCTGCTACTACAAATCCAAGATAATGGCATTTCCCAGGGCTCTAGCTCTTGGCAAGACCTCTGATCGTGGACTCAGGTCCAGGTCTCCCACCAAAGAGGATGAGTCTTTCCCCAAGTCAGCCCATTTATATATCAAAAAGCCAAAGTATTTTCTTCAGGGTGGGTTGCATTAGTAAAGGTCAATGAGCGAGCTTTTTAGGAGTAGATGTTAGGTGGTGTCACCCCTCTGGTCCAGGTCTAAACAAATGATAATGCCAGGTCCTAGTACCTTCCTCTGAGATGATCTCTTATGTCAAAACACTGGAGAGAGGGTGCTAGTATAAAGAAATACATCATTTTTTTTCTTTTTGGGTCACACCCAGTGATGCTCATGGGATACTCCTGGCTCGTTGCACAGGAATTACTCCTGGCAGTGCTCAGGGGCCATATGGGATGCCTGGGATTGAAACTGGGTCAGCCATGCACAAGATAAATGCCCTACCCTCTATGCTATCACCCGGCCCCTATAAAACATCTTAATGGATGTATATTCATGGGAGAATCATATAATTTCAGGCCATGGACTTGATGAAACCTTTTAAAAAATATTTTATTATACCACCATGAGATGTACAATTACAAAGATGTTCATCAGATGTTCATATTTGGGTTTCAGTCATACAGTGTTCCAGCACACATCCCTCCACCAGTGCCCATTTCCCACCAGCAATGTCCCCGTTTCCCTCTCCCTCCCCTAGCCTGCCTCTATGGCAGATTCTTTATTTCTTTCTCTTTCTTTCTTTCTATCTCTCTTTCTCTTTTCCTTCCCTTCCATATTGTGGATTACAATACATACATTAAAGGTTGTCATTTGTATCTTTTTGCCTGTCTTAATGCTCAGTTCTAGGTTGGTATTAGCACTTTCGACAATGATTAGCACACTTCCATTCATTGTCTTACTTAGCCTCTGACTCCCACAGGTTTGTGATAATTTACACCTTTGACAAGACCTCCTGATCCATGCTTCCCCTGACCATGGATATTGGTATCATAATATGTACATATATATATATTTATGCCATGCAAATAAATGCAGTCATTCTATATCTGTCTCTCTCCTTCTGACGAATTTCACTCAACATGATCCTCTCCATGTCCATCCATTTATAGACAAATTTCATAACTTCATTTTTCCTAACAGTTGCATAGTATTCCATTGTGTAGATGTAGCAAAGCTTCTTTATCCACTCATCGATTCTCGGGCACTCTGATTGTTTCCAGATTCCGACTATTGTGAATAATGCTGCTATGAACATAAAAGTAGGGATGGTGTTTCTGCTGCATATTTTTGGCTTTCCAGGGTATATTCCCAGGAGTGGTATGGCTGAGTCAAATGGGAGTTCAATTTCTAGTCTTTGGAGGAATGTCCATATTGTTTTCCAAAAGGCTGTACCAGCCGACATTCCTACCAACAATGGATGAATGTACCCTTGCTTCGGCATCCACACCAGCACTTGTTCTTTCTCTTTTAGATATATGCCAGTCTCTGTGGTATAAAACAATATCTCATTGTTGTTTTGATTTGCATCTCTCTGATGATTAATGATGATGAGCATTTTTTGATATGTCTTTTGGCCATTCGAATTTCTTCCTTGTTAAAGTTTCTGTTCATTTCTTCTCCCCATTTATTGATGGGGTTGGCTGCTTTCTTCTTGTAAAGTTCTACCAGTGCCTGATATATCCTGGGTATTAACCCCTTATCAGATGGGTATTGGGTGAATATTCTATCCCATTCTGTGAACTGCCTTTGTATTTTGGTCACTGTTTCTTTTGAGGTGCAGAAGCTTTATGTTTCATGTAGTCTTATAAGTTTATCTTTTCTTCTAGTTGCTTTGTTAGTGGTATTTCACCTTTGAAGATGCCTTTAGCTTCAATGACATGGAGGGTTTTTTCCTATATTGTCTTCAATGTACTTTATGAATTCAGGTCTGATATTGAGATCTTTAATCTACTTTGATCTGGTTTTTTGTGCATGGTGTTAGACAGAGGTCCAAATTAATTTTTTTACATGCCGCTGCCCAGTTTTCCCAGCACCACTTGTTGAAGAGGCTTTGCATACTCCATTTCACGCTCTTTGCACCTTTATTAAATATTGAATGATCATGTCTTTGAGGTTGTTTGTCAGGATATTCCATAGGTGCACAGTTCTGTTTTTATTCCAATACCATGCTGTTTTAATCACTACTGCCTAATTTAAAGTTGAGAAAGATGATGCCTCCCATGTTCTTTTTCTGAAGGATTGATCTAGCTATCCATGGGGTTTATTGTTCCAAACAAATTTCAGGAGTGTTTGGTCAATTTCCCTGAAGAATGTCATGGATATCTTCATAAGGACTGCATTGAATATGTACAAAGCTCTAGGGAGTATTACTATTTTGACAATGTTGATTCTCCCCATCCATGAGCAGGGAATGTGTTTCCATTTCATGTGTCCTCTTTTATCTCTTGGAGCAGTGTCTTATAGTTTTCTTTGTACAGGTCCTTTGCACACTTGGTTAAGCTGATTCCTAGGTATTTGATTTTTCTGTGGCACTATTGTGAATGGGATCGTTTCCTTAATATCCCTTTCTTCTCTTTCGTTATTTGCATATGGGAAAGCCACCATCTTTTGGGTGCTAATTTTGTACCCTGCCACTCTATATGTGTCTATTGTTTCTAGGAGTTTTTTGGTATAGAGTTTAGGGTTCTCTAGGCATAATGTCATGTCATCTGCAAATAATTGTAGCTTGACTTTTTCCTTGCCTATCTGGATGCCCTTAATGCCCTTTTCTTCTCTGATTGCTATGGAAAGTACTTCCAGTACTATACTGAATAAATGAGGTGATAGTGGATAACCTTGTCTTGTCCCTGATCTTAGGGGAAGGTTTTCAGTTTTTCTCCATTGAGAATGTTGCTCGCTGTGGGCTTTTGATAGATGGCTTTGACTATATTGAGGGGAGGTACCTTCAATTCCCATTTTCTGGAGGACTTTAATCATGAGTGGGTGTTAGATCTTGTTAAATGCTTTCTCTACGTCTATTGATACGATGGATTTTGTTGATTGACTTGCAAATGTTGAACTATCCTTTCATTCCCTGGATGAATCCTAATTGATCATGATATATAATCTTCTTGATGAGTCTTTGAATTCTGTTTGCTAGTATTTTGTTGAAGATATTAGCATCTGTGTTCCTCAGGGAGATTTGTCTGTAGTTGTTTTTCTTTGTGTTTTCTCTGCCTGCTTTGGTTATCAAGGAGTTATGTGCCTTGTAGAAGCTGTTTGGGAGTGTTTCTGTTTCTTCTATTTCCTGGAAGAACTTGAAAAGGACTGGCAGTAGGTCCTCCCTAAAGTTTTGTTAGAATTCACTAGTGAATCCATCTGGACCTGGGCTTTTGTGTTTGGGCAGACTTTTAATTACTGTTTCAATGTCCTCGATGGTGATAGGCTTATTCAGGTGTTGCAGGTCTTCTTGTTTCATCCATGGTAGGTTATAGGACTTCAGGAATTTATCCATTTCTTCTAGATTCTCATGTTTCATTTCATACAGACTCTCAAAGTAATCTCTGATATACTTTTGGATTTCTGTGTTTTCTTTTGTGATGTCACCATTTTTATTTCTGATTCTGTTTATTTGGTTTCTCTTTCCCTGTACTTACAAGTCTTTCCAGTGGTTTGTTGATCTTGTTTATTTTTTCAAAGAACCATATCTTGGTTTCATTAATATTTTGGATTTTTTTTTTAGTTTCCAACTCATTGATTTCTTCTCTAAGTTTTATTATTTCCTTCTTTATGCCTGGGTTGGGCTCCTTTTGTTGGTCTTTTTCTAATGTTCTCATCTGTGTAGTCAGGTTATTTATGTGGGCCCTTTCTTCCTTCCTGATGAATGCTTGTAGAGCTATAAACTTCCCTCTTAACACGGCTTTTGCTGTGTCCCACAAGTTATTATAGTTAGTGTCTTCTTTTTTCGTTTGTTTCCAGGAATCTTTGGATTTCCTGTTTGATTTCTTCTGTGACCCATTGGTTGTTCATCAGTGAGCTATTTGGTTTCAGGGTTTTGGTTTGGCTCCCTGTTTCTGTGTATGGTTAACTTCCATTTTCAATGCATCATGGTCTGAAAAAGTAGTTGACACAATTTCTATCTTTTTTATTTTATTGAGGTATGCTTTGTGGCTCAGCATGTGGTCTATTTGGAGAATGTTCCATGTGTACTGGAGAATAATGTGTATTCTGCTTTTTTTTGGTAGACTTCATGAAAGTGGTACCCACAATGCACTTCTTATTTCTAATCTGCACTAAGGTTATTCTGAGTGTTCTGCCCTCTAATTACTGATTCAGTCATGCTTGCTTTCCTGAGGGTAATCTAACATGATCTCTCCTTTGATCTTGGCAGTTTATAAACAGTAGTCTCAATGTAACCAGTGTGGTTGTCTCCCAGTAAATTCTAATTTTCCTGTGCTGGGTCCAGTGGGTGTTAAGAGGAATTGTGCCCAAGAATTATTAATTCAGAGTCAAAATGACTCATGTAACTGCCACACCGTTTATCAGTGTTTACACAAAAGAGAGACATCTTTAGCATGAGCCTTTTTGGCTTAAAGACATGCAAATTAAACTGTAAATAACTTAAACAGCAAAGATCCAAAGCTAGCTAGGCCATGTCATCCAACAATGGGGATGCCCCTTCACAGCATATTTCCCCAATACTTAGTGGGAGACATTTGAGAGCTCTGAAGAATTTTAAGGGAATGCTCTAGTGTAATCTCCAGATGTTTACATGTACTGGTGAATGTCTCTATTTCTCTGGTTGTTCTGTGGATATGACCCAAGAGAGGTTGGTGAATTTAGATAGGAACAGTCAGGGCCTTGTCACAATGCAGTCTTTTTCCTTTAATGAACCTTAGGAAGAGCGAGAGCCTAAGTGCATGAGTGAGCCTCCATGAATGAGCCTTTATGAGCTCCAAAATGACCTGAAATTTAGAAGGGCCAAAGGATTTTTGGTTTGGACAGATCTATAAAAATGTTTCCAAGTGACTTTTACCAGTATTGTTGGTGTGTTCAAACAAATCAGATTACTGAGGATTACAGGTGCTGTGAATTATTTTGGTTATTTTGGGGCTACATTGACAATGCTCAGGGATTACTCTTGGCTCTGTACACAGAGATCATTCCTGGAGGGAATTATGAGACTATATGAGATTCTAGGAACCAAACCCAGGCCAGGCAAGCAAATTACGAGACTATATGAGATTCCAGGCCAGGCAAGCATTTTACTCACTATATATGTATATATATATATGTATATATATACATATACATATATATATATATATATATATATATATGTCGGATTGTCTGATGTCAGACATGCAATATCCGACATGCCATTTTGTTGGTAAAGGGGAACTGCACCAGGCCCAGACAAAGTCAGACATGAACACCTGAAGAATCTACCTTCAGTACTATTCAATACACTGGCTCATCTCTTCACACAGTACCTGTCTGAATGCAAGGTGCCCACCCAATGGAAAACCAGCAGGACAGTTCTACTGTTCAAGAAGGGAGACGTCCACTACATTGGCAATTATCGCCCCATCTGCCTGTTGTCTGCAATCTAAAAAGCTGTTCACTCGAGTCATCCTAAACAGGATTGGCAGAACATTAGATGAAGGGCAACCATGCAAGCAAGCTGGCTTCTGAAAAGGATTCAGCACAATCGACCATATCTACACTGTAACCAAGCTCATTGAGGTGTGTAGGGAGTTCAAGATACCACTCAGTCTCACGTTCATTGATTTAAAGAAAGCCTTTGATTCTGTGGAGAACAAAGTGGTCATCGAAGTCTTAGCCAAACGGGGCATTCAAACCCAATACATCAAGATCCTTCGTGAGCTCTATTACGGATTCACCACCAGGATCTCACCATTCTACAAAGAAGTGATGATCAATGTCAAAAGAGGGGTTCGGCAGGGTGATACCATTTCAGCAAAACTCTTCAGTGCCACCCTCGAAAACATCATGAGACAATTAGAATGGGAAGGAATGGGAGTGAAGATAGACGGTCGGCAACTACATCTCCTTCGCTTCACTGATGACATCGTTCTAATAACACCAATATTAGCCAAGCGGCACAAATGCTGGCTGACTTTGACCGAGAATGTGGAAATATAAGTCTACAGCTGAATCTCAACAAAACTATGTTTATGAGAAATGAACTAGTTCCAGAGGCCCCATTCACTCTGAATGGAACAAACATCTCTGAATGCAGCAGTTATGTGTACCTAGGTTGAGAAGTCAACTTGATGAATGACCTAAAACCTGAGCTGCGCAGGTGGAAGTGAGTGGCATGGAATGCCTTCAAAAACATCGAAGAAATAGCGAAAACAACAAAGAACCTCCAGCTCTGGGCACATCTCTTCAACTTCACCGTTCTCCCTGCATTAACATATGCCTCAGAGTCCTGGGCCCTACGAAAGCAGGATGAAAATGCTATTTGGGTCTCCCAACGAGGAATCGAAACAGCTATGCTTAGAATATCACGCCTCACTCAAGTGAAAGAAGGAATCCAGATCTCCGACCTCTGCCGCTGTTCCAGAGTCAGGGACCATGTCTCATTTGCCAAGGCATCAAAAAATCAGATGGGCTGGACATGTAATGCGATTTGGAGATGACCGCTGGACTAGAGCCGTTACCGACTGGATCCCATGGGATGTCAAAAGATCACGGCTTCACACCTACAAGATGGTCAGACTTCTTCAAGACCCTGAGCGAACGATTTGAGGCTCCTTATATTCCTGAAGCAATCAGATGCCATTGGGCTACACTGGCACGTGATAGGGTCAAATGCAAATGTTACTGGTGCCCGCTAGAGCAAATCAATGAATAACAGGATGTCAAGTGATCAAGTGATATATATCTCCCAGTACCATACAAATTTGCAAAACTGGATAAACAGCACAAGCTTATCTGAAAACGTATTTAGTAGAGTGGGTCCCATGATAGCTCTAAAATTCATAATGTATTCCCTTTGTAGAAGCAGTCTTTCGGAACTGGGCATAGAACAGGCAGCAGCTGGTTTATCAGACTAGTAAAAATCTCAGCCTAGTGAGAAAATACAGACCATGTCTAAAACATATTTATATCCATTAGGTGGGTTTAACTGTCTGGAAATCTAGTTGCCAGAACTTTAATGGCCCCTCAGTTAATTTCAAACATCCAGGAACTATGCTGTCAGGCATAGTTCTATAATGGACAGGTGGAAATTACAGTCAGTAACTTTTATGTGATCCTATTATATTATCTCATGAATATTGATTTATTAATTATAATTTCATTAGTTGACCAATGGTTTAATGCATGCACAAAATTAGGAGTGGACATTTTATAGTTTTTTATTTAATTTTATAGTATTTTAATTTAATCTAAGTTATATTTTTTCTTGTAATATAATTATTGAACTCCTAAATCTGTTTTCTTCATTTTAGGGCATTACAATTAGGTCTTTTTCTTTGCTTACGCTGTATTTCGGAAATCATTCAAAGTCATGTGCTACTCCAAAGCATGTCTCAACACCTACATAACTGTCTTCACCACATGGGTATGTTTTCTGGTAGCCAGATCTAAAAAGTGCGACTAATTGCATCAAAGGGTGTTGGTGTTGTGCACCGAGCACAATCTTGCCATTTTATTTTTCCAAATAAGAGCCATTAGGGACCCAGGTTACATTGGCCTCACCGGAGAACATTCTTGCAACTCAGAAGAAGGGATGGGGGGGATTAGTGCTCACTAGCTGTAAGAGAAACAATAACATGAATAGGTCAGGAGGTAGGAGATTGACAAAGGTGCAAAATACTTGCATAGGGAGCAGTCAGCAAATGTTTTTAGCTGTTCACTGAAAAATTTTGAGAGATAAGAAGTTGGGAGAGGGGCCAGAGCAATAATACAGCAGGTAGGGCATTTGTGGCAAACTGGGGTTCGATCTGCTATCCCATATGGTCCTCTAAGCCAGATGTAGCTCCTGAATGCAGAGCCAGGAGCAACCCCCAAGCATCTCCAGGTGTGACCCAAAAAGCAAAAAAAAAAAAAAAAGGAGAGTTGGGAGAGGAGCCAGAGAGCTTGTACTGGGTTTGCCCAAAATCTAATTGCCACCACCACATAGTATACTGAGCATTGCTGGCTCCTGGCAAAACCATGATCCTTGAGTCCCTCTTAGGCTGCTGGTCAACGTTTCCAAGTATCACAGTGATCATGGATGAATAGCTATGGAGTCCCTTGTATGGCCCACACTTGAACCTCTTGAAAAGTACTTGGGAGACCCCCTTCTCCATCAAAAAATATTAGCAGGACTCCTGCCATATGAGATATAAAATGGTTGAAGCTGAATCTTCAGTGACTTCCTCTGTGGCTTTAATCAGAAGGGTGGTGGCAGCTGTGAAACAGGAGCAGCTGCAGTTGCTTGTGGCTAAATTGCCTGGTGGTGTATGCTAGTCTCTGTGGGTTGGGGTGAGCACCCCAAGAATACTCTCTTACATTTTATATGTGAAAAGGGAGAAAGAGCCCTGATCATTGGAAACTGGAACAGGTGTGTGGCTTCTGCTCTCCTTAAAGACCTGGTGCACATATTCCTGCCCATTCCATACAGTCTGGTCAGGGTTCTTATTCAATAAATGCCACAGATGTGCCATCACCAGAGAGAAACCAGGAATCCAATTCCTGCCATCATAGTTGTTCCTGTGGAACTGAGTTTATGTCCTGGGTTTGGGAAATGCCGGCTCTTACAAAATCTCTCTAGGTGCATTTGGGAAATGCCGGCTCTTACAAAATCTCTCTAGGTCTCAATGACATGAGATGCTTAGAATACGGGCTGGCAGCCTCTTTGGTGCCAGTCCAATATGGGGCTGAGCTAGTTAGAAACTGGAATCTGTCTTCCTATGAAGAGGTGTTTGAGGGAGATCAAGGAAGTCAGTCCTGCACAGATAAATGAATGGGCACATCTTGGTCTCTGCTCTTATCTTTCCTCAAAATCCTGACATGACTTGGAATTCCCTCAGGATTTGTGAGAGGTGAGAAGCACTCTCAATCAAACACTGAGACTTTACTGTCATGCAAATAGACTTTCTGCCCAGGTGCCTTCCCTCCCTGAATGCTGACAAGCTCCAAGTGGGAATGCTAAAATACATGCCACTGAAGTCAGACTGGGGAATTTTCTTCAGCTGGGATAAATATTAATAATATATGAGATCTGGGCCCACCTCACTGTTGAGAATAACAATTGTTGATTGTTCAGAAGTCCTAGACAAGATATTTGGCCTCTGGGTTTCTTTGGTTTATGTGGAAAGAGATCTTTGATCTTGAAATCTTTAAATATAGGCTTCTGCCTTGAAAAGCTCTTTATAGGGTATTAACTAAATTCTGGGGAGAGACTTAGAGGGCTCTCTTTGAACTATGGTGGGTAAAACACAGTGAACTTTACCAGGATCTGTAGAAAAATTAGTCACATAAAAGATAGTATCTGATTCAACAGGACAAATGATTGATGTCTCTGGAATCCCTTTAATACTTCAGGAGCAGGGCATGTGGATCACATTAAAAGTGTGTGTAATTCCCCTAATTCACTATTTTGATGATAATGTATGCAGACTTATTTATTCCTTTTGAGAGAATGATAATCTAGGTTGACACTTTTCTAAGAAGCCTTGATAATAAATAAAAAGATAGAGAAGAGAAAATAGTGGGCCTCTTGCAAGGGGCCTAAACATCAGGGCTCCTTAAGAATAAAATAAAGAAGTAGTTTTGGAGGCCATTGGGAGACCTCCACAAAGAACCCCCTTTTTGAAATGTTTTGGTGCTTGGTGACAAACATTGTTTTAGGTCCATACTGTTAGGAATTGGCAAAGTCTAGTTCTGCCCACTGGGGCAGTTGTTTCTGGCTGATGAAGAGGAAATCCCATGTGGTCTAGAAGCTTTATTATGGGAAGTTAAGGACTTTGAAGATGAGCTAAAAGATGTTTGAAATGCTGGAGCTTGTGAAATGCTCTATTTCATTATCCCAACTTTCTACAATAATGAAAACAGTTAGATTTTTTTATTTCCCTGAAAAATAAAGATAGTTAAAATCCTCCCATTGCAAGGCTGATGATGAGAATTTTTGGCAATTTTTCATCTACAGTGCAAGTGACTTGTTTAGTGAAAGTTGATGGGTCAAAATCCTGTGTGTCCACTACCCTGATTCTCTTTACCATGAACAAACACGGGGCTAAAGGAGCGCTTCCTCGGTCTAGGATCCAAAGGCACAAAGGAGAATGTTTAAAGGGAAACTTTTGATTTTGATTCCAATTAGAGGACTAGAAAATGCTGTTGTAATCGTTTGGGGGGAATTTATCATCTTGCAATGTTTCCATTGCAATCACGTCCAAGAAGGTACAAGTTTGTTTTATCTAAGTCCTTTTTTGAAATGTACAATCTGTCAAGTTTTATTCAATGTTTGACATCACCCTTACTAACAAGTCTTATTAATTGGTACGGTTAGAAAAATCAGATTGATAGGTTTGCACAAGTATGTTGTATTCTTTAGTAACCTGTAAGTTCCTTAGCTATAAATGGATGACATTTTATTGCAGTATGTTCTACTGTTCTTCACAGACATATATGTATATGATACAGATATGTATATGTATATGACAGAATTTCTGAAAATGTTCTTCACAGACATACACATACATGTATGTCTGTGAAGAACATTTTCATAAATTCTATCATCTATCTATCATCCATCCACCTACCCACCCACCCACCCATCCATACAGGCATCCACCCACCCACCCACCCATCCACCCATCCATCCACCCCTCTAGCCACCCACCCATCCACCCCTCTAGCCACCCACCCATCCACCCACCCACCCACCCATCCACCCATCCATCCACCCCTCTAGCCACCCACCCATCCACCCACCCATCCACCCACCCATCCACCCACCCATTCAGCCCTCCACCCAACCACCCATCCACCCAACCACCCACCCACCCACCCATCCACCCAACCACCCACCCACCCACCCATCCACCCAACCACCCACCCACCCATCCACCCACCCATTCAGCCTTCCACCCAACCACCCATCCACCCAACCACCCATCCACCCAACCACCCACCCACCAATGCATCCACCCAACCATCCATCCACCCATCCACCCACCACCCACCCACCCATCAATCCACCCACCCATCCATCCACCCACCCACCTATTCACCCATGCACCCATGCACCCATCCACCCACCCACTCGTCAGTCCATCCATCTGTCTGTCCGTATAACTGTCTGTCTGTCTGTCTATCTGTCTGTCCGTCCATCTGTCTGTCTGTCTGTCTGCTATACACACAGATCTATCTATACACACAGATGGAAGGTTTGTGGAAAAACTTGTGTAAAGTCATTCTATAGTGCAGTTTTTTAATAGAACTTTTTTCAGTAGGTGTCTATGCCACATTTATATTTAATTGAAGTCTACAGATTTTTAAACATACTTCAATTGCACACTTAATAAATTATAATGTAGTATGAACCAATTTGTGTTTGTTTGAGGGCTGGCTCTGTGTTCATGAACCAACACTCCTTGTAGTGCTAAGGGAATTGATTATATTAGTTGTAACAGGAATTACCAAGAATGAACCGTTTGAGGCTCTTCATATTCCTGAAGCAAGCAGATGCCATTGGGCTACACTGGTAAGTGATAGGGTCAAATTGAAATGTTACTGGCACCTGCTCGAGCAAATCGATCAATAATGGGATGTCAAGTAATCAAGTGATCAAGTAACTCATGTTGGAGGAAACACCCTTGTCATGGCTGCCCAGAGCCTCTGCATCTTGCCTGGAGCTATCTCCTGCAGGTCACATTGCAGATACGGCATGAAGACAGTTTGATCTGTGACAATATTTGGTGGAATATTCTTTTGGTGGCATGAAGACAGTTTGGATCTGTGACAATATTTGGTGGAATATTCTTTTCTTGAATTCTGTGTTAGCTGGTCAAAATATTTCCCCTCATTCTACTACAGATCCTTTCATGGAATTAGACATTTTTATAAAAATTCTCTTGGCTGTATTTGGATCCTTCTTTAAATAAAATAGCCCTAACTAAATCAGAGAGAGGAATGCTGTTACCCTCCTGGCAATTGAATGCGGATCTCAATAATTCTAAAGGCTAGTTCCCAGAATAACCCAGTAAAGATAAAGTTCTCATGGAAGTTTGGAAAAATAGATATCTAGCTGTAGAATATTCATTGTATAGATAAATGCATTTTGTATTAATCCTGAGATACAGTTCATCTCAGGTGTCCTGACTCCTATCTCTACAAAAGGCCAGCAGGAAGACTTGTGAGGCAGATGACAAGTAACTAGGGTGAATTAGCATTTGAATGGTTTGGGCCAGGATAACTCACTTGGGGATGCACACCTTAAAGTGATTGACTTTGGACTTGACTGAGACCCATTCTTTTGGGCTGCCAGAGGCTAAAAGGGTATAAAAAGTGACTCTCTTCTGCTTGCTTGCTCTCTGCATGTTTTTTTCCTACCTACCATCTGGGTTGGCTCTCTGGCCTGAGTACATGGTATGGGGTCCAGCAGCCATCTTGACTTGAGGATTCTAACCAAGTATGTGGGTTGGGTCTGACTAGGAATACCAGTATAAGGAAAGTTTGGGGTTTTCCTTATACTGTATTGCCAGAACTTGTGTGAGTAAAAGCCTTTTGGAACTTTGCTGGATTCGTCTGCCAGCTGCTGGTTCCCTTTGGGGCAGAAGGGGATTCATTCCTGCTCTCTGATACTACTGGGAAATGAAGATGTGTCCCAGCTCAGCAGTGAGCAGTGCAGTGTTTCATGACATACTCAGATAATTTATGATGGGGTGACAGGAGGTCTTTGGAGGCCTTTATCACACTGACTGATCAGACCAGTAGTTCTAGAAGAGGCAAGTCACTTGTCACTTGTCTTCCCATTGTTCACCGATTTGCTCGAGTGGGCACCAGAAACATCTCCATTCATTGGGAATGAGGTCCATTATTGTTACTGTTCTTGGCATATTGAATACACCACGGGTAGCTTGCCAGGCTTTGCTGTGGCTTTGGGTTCATCCCAGGAGGCTCAGTCTTTTTTCTATGTCAGACCATCAAACATCCAGGGCCCACAGGGCAGAGTCCTGGGTGTAGACAAGTCTGTCTCCTGTCTGCCACTTGCTGATGCAGCCGGGACCACAGCCACACCTGCAACACCTCAAGGGGCAGGTGGCCATCTGAATGAAACCTTAGCCAAAGCTTAGGGGTTTGAGAGCCTCTCTTTATAGGGGATTACTACAAATTCATCATTACTTTGCTTTATGCTCAAGCAACACAGGGGCACAAGCACATGATGACACCTTATCAGTATGGCTACAGGCAGTTTCCTAAAAGCAATATTTTCTTAGCCCTGGAAGAAAATCCAAAATGCAGGTAAGGTGGATATCTTTTAAAAACTTTCTGCGCACTTGAAAAAAAATCTCTTTAAATTACATACCATAAATCTATTATGACACAAAACTGCATATCATAAATTTCTGTCTTAAAAATATGTTGTGCTGGGAATTAAATCTGAGTCAGTTGCATGAAGAAAAACATCTTAACCTGTACTATCTTGTTTGATTACCCTTTATTCACAATTCTCTCTCTCCAACTTGCCAGCTCTGGATTTTGTATTGTAAATGAAAGGTTGCTTCTCTCTATCCTGTCTGCCCTTAATATATCTTATGTTAGAAAAAAAAGGCTTTATGAACAGACACAGGAAGATAAGGCTATGTAATTTTAAATAGGAGTCAAGTAATTAATTAATTAATTAATTAAGATATGTTTTGGGGGGAGAAGTTCCCTGATAGCTTGCCATGGGAAGGAAGAGTTTTTTCACCTCATTGTTTGGGATTAAAGTTCATGATCTCTTGTAACTCCCTACCCAAACCTACAGATATAGACTTTTGTAAAGTTATATCTGTAGCAGACTGGACTTGACTTGGTGTGGGTGGAGTTAGGTGGAAGGAGGAGGGAGTGGAGAGAGATTAAAGAAAAGAGCTTTAGGCTTTCAAGGCTGTGGTCTTATTCCTTTGTCCATCAGTTGGGGAGAATGGTTGTCAGCTCTGAACACGGCTGGGAACCTGTAGAACCCCAATATCTGTTCTGGATCCAGCTGAGCCCCATCAATATCTCTCTAGCCCGTATAAACAGTGTTGTTATTTGTTTATTGGTTTTGGGGCCCACATATGGTGGTGCTCAGGACCTACTCCTGGGTCTTCTCTCAGGATTCACTCCAGATAAGTCTCAGGGGAACATATGGGGTGCTTGGGTTCAAACTCAGGTCGATTGCACTCAGAACAAGCCCATTGCACTGTCACTGTACTATCTGACTATACTAACCCATTGTACTATCACTCTGGCCCATATAAACACAATTTATCTATTCACTTATAAAAATACTTCATGACTTGATTTATTGAAATTGTCAGTTTATTATAATCTTATCTATAAGCCAAAGCCACAGTGTTTTCCTGGCATTTGCAATTAAAACTCTTGAATGATGGCTCCTAACTCAATCCACAAATATCAGAGATGTGTGATATGCATGACTCTGTGGAGGGATTAACTTTGAAGCAGTGGGAAGAATCATTTCAGAGAAAGAAGGCTTAGACAGAGGAGCAATGGGAAAGGGAAGTTGATGGGTCTATGGTGGTGCTGGGAGGAAGCCAGGTGGTTCAATAATAGAGATGATCCAAGAGGGCATGGAGGTGGCACTGGACACATGGCAACTGGGTCTGAACATGCAGTTTTCTTCTTCACTATGGTTTCCTACCGAGAGTGCAGAGGGGGACGAGATACAGGTCAATACCCAAAAGCCAATGGCTTTCCAATATAAAAATAACAAAAGGGATATTAAGAAAATGATCCAGTTCACAATTGTGCCACAGAAAATTAAATACCTTGGAATTAGTTTAAATAAGAATGTAAAGGACCTGTACAAATAAAACCAAAAACACTGCTTCAAGAAATAAAAGAGGACATGAGGAAATGGAAACACACTCCCTGCTCATGTATTGGGAGAATTAACATTGTCAAAATAGTAATATTCCCTAGAGCTTTATACAGATTCAATGCAGTTTGTTAAGGATACCCATGGCATTCTTCAAAGAAATTGGCCAAACACTTCTGAAAAATTTTTATGGAATAATAAACCCCCATGGGGACATGCTAAAGCAGTCCTTGGGAAAAAGAAGATGGGAGGCACAAACTTTCCCAACTTCAAATTGTTTTTAGTAATTACTTTGTAATTGCAAAATTAGTAATTAGTAGAAAATTAGAAAGAATAAAAGAAAGTTCTATGGAATAAAACAGAATATTCTGACATACACTCCTAAATATATGCTCAATTAATGTCTGATAAACCTGCAAAATATATTAAGTGGAGCAAAGAAAGCCTATTCAAAAAATTGTTGCTGGGAAAACTGGGCAGCTGCATGCAAAAAATTAACTTAGACTTCTTTCTTATGTAATGCACAAAAGACAGATCAAGCGGATTAATGATCTCAACATCAGACCTGAGTCTGTAAGGTACATCAAAGAAAACATAGTCAAAACCCTCTAAGAGGTTGAAGCTAAAATCATCTTCAAACATGACAGAGAAAATGGAAGCAAAGATAAACACATAGGATTATATGCAACTGAAAAGCTTCTACACCTCAAAAGAAACAGTGACCAAGATAAAAAAGCAACCTCCAGAATGGGAAAGAATATTTACCCAATACCCTTCTGATAAGGGCTTAATATCAAAGGTATACAGGGTGCTGGTAGAAATTTTTGGAAAAAAATACAGCCCTTTAAGAAATGGGGAGAAGAGGGGCCAGAGCAATAGTCCAGCAGGTAGGGCATTTGCCTTACACGTAGCTGGCCTGTGCCAGCCCAGGTTTGATCCCCTGGCATCACATATGGTCCCCCGAGCACCACCGGGAGTAGTTCTGAGTGCAGAGCCAGGAGTAACCCCTGAATATCACAGGGTGTGACCCCCCAAAAGAAGAAAAGAAATGGGGAGAAGAAATGAACAGAAATTTACTCAAAGAAGAAATTGGAATGGCCAAAAGGTGTAGGAAAAAGTGCTCATCATTACTCATCAGGGAGATGCAAATCAAAACAACAGTGAGATTTCATCCCACTATACAGAGACTGGCACACATCCAAAAGAGCAAGAACAACCAGTGCTGGTGTGGATGCAGGGAGAAAGAGACTCTCATCCATTGTTGGTGGAAATGTCGAATGGTCAAGCCTTTTTGGAAAACAATATGGACATTCCTCCGAAAACTAGATATTGAGCTCCCATTTGATCCAGCAATACCACTCTTGGGAAAATACCCTGGAGACCCAAAAACACACCACAGAAACACCATCTGAACTTCTATGTTCATCACAGCACTATTCACAATAGCGAGAATCTGAAAACAACCTGAATTCCTGAGAACAGACAACTAGACAAAGAAACTATGGTACACCTACAGAATGGAATAATGTGAAGATGTCAAGATAAGTGAAGTCATGAAATTTGCCTACAAATGGATGGGCATGGAGATCACCATACTTAGTAAAATAAGAAGGAAAAGAACAGATATAAAATGACTTCATTCATCTGTGGGATAAAAATATATACCAGATTACTACTAATTGTGGAAAATGGTAATGCCAGACTAGAACTGAGCATTAAATTTAGGCATAGGGATTTACAAGATGACCCCTTAATGTGTAAGAGAAGGGAAGGAAGAATAAGGAGAAGAAGAAAGAAGTAGAAGATGGAGAGGAAGGAGAAGAAGGAGGAGGAGGAGGAGAAGGAGGAGGAGGAGAAGGAAAAGGAGAAGAAGAAGGAGAAGAAAGAAGTAGAAGATGGAGAAGGAGGAGGAGGAGGAGAAGAAGAAGAAGAAGAAGAAGAAGAAGAAGAAGAAGAAGAAGAAGAAGAAGAAGAAAAGAAGAAGAAGAAAAGAAGAAGAAGGAGGAGGAGGAGAAGGAGAAGGAGGAGAGAAGGAGGAGAAGGAGGAGAAGGAGGAGAAGGAGGAGAAGGAGAAGAAGAAGAAGGAGGAGGAAAAAGAGAAAGGAGGAGGAGAGGAGAAGGAGGAAGAGAAGGAGAAGGAGGAGGAGAAGAAGGAGGAGGAGGAGACGCAGAAGAAGAAGGAAAGGAGAAGGAGAAGGGGAAGAAGGAGAAGGAGGAGGAGGAGAAGGAGGAGGAGAAGGAGAAGAAGGAGGAGGAGGGGGAGGAGAAAGAAGAAGAAGAAAAAGATGAATACGAAGAAGATGAAGACGAAGACGGAGATGAAAACGAAGACAAAGACAAAGATAAAGAAGACGAAGAAGAGAAGAAGATGATGGATGAAGAAGAAGAAGAAAAAAAAAAAAAAGACGATGGATGAAGAAGAAGGAGGAGGAGGAGGAGGAGAAGAAGACGAAGATGAAGAAGACAAAGAAGAAGACGATGAAGAAGGAGGAGGAGGAGAAGGAGAAGAAGAAGAAGAAGAAGAGGAAGAAGAAGAAGAAGAGGAAGAGGAAGAGGAGGAAGAAGAAGATGAAGAAGAAGGAGGACGAGGAGGAGAAGAAGAGACGAAGAAGAGGAAGAGGAAGAGGAAAAAGAAGAAGAAGAAGAAGAAGAAGAAGAAGAAGAAGAAGAAGAAGAGTTGATGATGATGATGATCTTGGGGATTGAGAATTGTGTTGGGTTAAGTTGGATTAAGTTGTGCTAACTCCCACTGAGTTGGTGGTGCATCTGGGAAGGAAGAGGTGCAGAAGCTGGAAGAGGGAAGGGCTCTGAGGGGCTCCTTCAGATTGCACCCTGCTCCTTGAAACTATGGCATCATTTTCTCAGTCATTGCTGAGAAAGTTCCAGTGGCCACTCCTTGCTGGCTGACTCCTCAACAGAGGACTCTGGGTTAGGGCTAATCTGTACACCCCACAACAGCTCTGTTTCCATGTAATAGCCTGTCCCAGCTTATTGGCTGGAGGTGCAGACAGCACAGAGCCAATGCTGTAGTCATTGCTTGGGATATGGGTGTGGGTGTTATATCGAAGCCCATGGAAGTTGTGGTCTTTTCAGCTGGCAGGAACAACTAGGAAGGAGCATCCTGCCCCTGAAATCAGCCAGCAATGCCCTAGTGGTGGTCCTCTGAACCCAAAACCTGCTTTGGTATGGGCTGAATGGCGACAAATCTATAGAAGCATAACCCATGTGCCAGTGTGGCACCCTAGAATGGACAAGGATATTCACAAGTGACACATTTCCAAATCAGTGTGGGAAAGATATGAAGATCTTAACCGAGAAGACTTATTTTTGCCTGTCACTCAAAGATTCCAGATCAGTGAGAAGGCCTCAAACTTCCCTGATACCAGCTCCGCCAACAACATGCTGACCTCAAGAAAGTATCATTTATCTCACCAACAAAATGTTTATTTAAAAACCTCAGTAAAGAAGGACATTTTATTTTATTTTATTTTTTAAATATATTTTATTATACCACTATGAGATAAACAATTACAACATGTTCATGTTTGGGTTTCAGCCATACAGTGTTTCAGCACCCATCCCTCCATCAGTGCCCATTTCCCACCACAAATGTCCCAGATTCCCTCCCCCCTCCCTAGCCTGCCTCCATGGCAGGCTATTTATATCTTCTCTCTCTTACTCTCTCTCTCTTTCCAAGGACAGTTTAAAAGTGCACATCCTAGTGACACTACCACTTAATTCCACAGATCAAGGACTAATAACCTCTATAGTACAGAAAAATGCTTGCTCTGTTTTTTTGGAAACCATAGGATGTGATGTGAAGTTTATGGGGCTTTTTAAACACAGCATGCTTGATCTCAGAGGGGGACCTGTAACTACTCTACCTCTGCCCCCCTTCTCCTTCCTGAGGACTGCCATTACAAAGATTGAGAAACCCCCATTATTTGTCCTGAATACCAACTGATAGTATAGTGGTAGGGCACTTGCATTGCATACAACCAACCCTGGTTTGATACCCAGCACCCCACATGGCCCCCTGTGTCTCTTATGGATACTTTCCGAGTAAAGAGCCAGGAGTTAAGTCCTGAGCATCACTAGGTGTGGTGATGCAAAACAGAGCAAAGATATTTGTCCTGATAAACCAGCACCCTCCAAGGTGTAAAAAGTCTGCCTCAAAAACACAGCAGAAAGACCATCTGAACATCTATATACATTGCAACACTATCCACAATGGCCAGAATTAGGAAACTATCTGAGTGCCTGAGAACAGAAGACTGGTTAAGGAAACTATGGTACATCTATGCATGGAATAATATGCAGCTGTTTGGAAAAATGAAGCTATGAAATTCACTTATACAGTGATGGACATGGAGAGTATCATGATGAGTGAAATGAATCAGAAGGAAAAGGAACACACATAGAATGGTTGCACTCATTTCTGAAATATAAAAAAAAAACAGTCCCATAATATGAGACTAATACCCTAGGACAGAAGAAACAAGGTGCAGGAGGAGTGGACTATAGTTGAAAGCCTGCCTCAAGTTCTGGGGAGAAAGGCTGTTGGGATAGAGAAGGGACCACTATGACAAATGATAGTTGGAAATTGCTACTCTAGATAAGAACTGTATACTACTGGATTAAAACTAAGTGTTGGAAGTAGTTAAAGAGGTATGCAAGATAGCTCTGCAGTGACTCTACTGAAAACCACATTATGTAAAATAAGAGAGAGAGTGAGAAAGAGAAAGGGAGAGAAGAAAAGGGAAAAGTGTATGCCAAAGGCAGTTTCAGGCGGAGGTGGAGGGTGTTGGGAAGAAAATGGCTGGGGACATTGGTGCTGTGCAATGTGCACTGGTGGAGGGATGGGTGTTGTAACGCTGTACTGAAACTCAATCATGAACAGCTTTGTAATGGTCTAGTTCATGGCAATTCAATAATAATACAAAATTATTAGGTCAAATAGGCATTTGACCTAAAAAATTCTGTTCTCCTGATGGTGATTGGTTCTAAGTGATAAGTACTGTGCATGGAGGACAGTCCAGGCTCAGTCTGTGAGGCCCAGACCTCATTTTTCTTCTCTTATTTCTGTTTCTCATAATCCTAACAGCCTCCCTACTGGAGGACTGTGCACTTAGGGCCATCCCAGGCATTCCTTTCTCATTCCTTCTTTGTCCTTCTTTATCCTTTCTTTTTCTCCTTTCTTATCCTCTTCCTTCTTTCTACCTCCTCCTTTCTTCATCCTTCTTTGTCCTACCTTCTTCCCTCTTCCCTCCTCCTCTTCATCCTTCATTCATCCTTCTTCCTCTTTTCTTCCTTGTCCTATCTTCTTGCTTCTTTATCTTCCTTTCTTCTACCTTTTTCGTCCTTCCTTTCACCTTTTTTTGGGGGTCACATGTAATTTTTATTTTAAAAAATTTTTATCATACCACCGTGAAATATACAATTACAAAGATGTTCATTTTGTGTTTCAGTCATACAGTGTTCCAGCACCCATACCTCCACCAGTGCCCATTTCCCACCACCAATGTCCCCTGTTTCTCTCCTCCCTCCTCGAACCTGCCTCTATAGCAGGCATTTTGCCTCCTCTCTCTCTCTCTGTATCTCTCTCTCTTCCTCTCTTCTTTTTCTTAAACATTGTGGCTTTCGATACATACATTTAGAGGTTTTCATGTATGTCACTTTGCCTACATTCAATGCTCAGTTCCAGGCTGGTATTAACATGTCCAACAATTATTGCTACACAGTTCATTTCTCTGTCTTACTTAACCCTTGAATCCCACACACTTGCAAGATTCCACCCACTGACAAGACCACCTGATTCATGTTTTGCCTGACCTTGGATATTGGTATCATATACTATTTTTTATATCTTGCAAATAAGTGCAATAATTCTATATCTGTCCTTTCCTATCTGGCTAATTTCATTCAGCATGATCCTCTCTATGTCCATACATTTATAGGCAAATTTCATGACTTTGTTTTTCCTGATAGCTGCATAATATTCCATTCTATCGATGAACCAAAGTTTCTTTATCCAGTTGCCTATTTTTGGGCACTCTGGTTTTTTCCAGTTTCTTGCTATTGTGAATAGTGCTTCTATGAACATAGAAATGTAGATGGTGTTTCTACTGTATGTTTTTGGCCTCCCAAGGTATCTTCCTAGGGGTGGTTTGGCTGGGTCAAATGGGAGCTCAATTTATAGTGTTTGGAGGAATGTCCATATTGTTTTCCAAAAAGGCTGTACTACTTCCACCTTCTGCTCCTTCTTTGTCTTTCCTCCTTCCTCTTTCTTTCACCTTTCTTCTTCCCTCATTCCCTCTTTAGGGAAGGTGGAGGAAGAAATGCCCCTTCCTGCAGAGAGGCAGAGCACCTTGGCCTCTGTGGCTCATGGCTTTACCCAACTGGGCACTCTCTCCGCTTGATGGGCTCATTTCCACATGTTTATGTAGGTTCATTTTGACATGCTCAAGCACAGATGTGCTAGATATCCCTTGTGAATCTACTCATTCTTTGTGTTTCCTCCTTCCTCTTTCTTTCACCTTTCTTCCTCATTCCCTCTTTAGGTGAGGGTGGGAGGAAGAAATGCCCCTCCCTGCAGAAAGGCAGAGCACCTTGGCATCAGTGGCTCATTGGTTTTACCCACCTGGGCACTTTCTCGGCCTGATGAGGTCATTTCCACATATTTATGCAGGTTTGGACTCACAGACATGGGGCAGAGCTGCTACTGGCTCTCCCTGTGCCCAGCCGCTGACAAGGCACCCAGGAAGGATGGCAGGTTCTAGGCCTGGCCCGCCACCCCAGCAGAGCCTTTCAACAAGCCAGATGACCCCCACTCCATGAGGTCCTCCATTTTCCACATCCTTACTCTCTCTCATCAGAACTCCACCCAGCAGACCAGCCTATCACAGCCTGGCTCATCAAGTTCCACCCTGCAGCAGTCTTTTTTTAAATCGGCTCAGGTATGCTGGTCCAGAGACTCACAGACATGGGGCTACTGGCTCTCCTTGTGCCCAGCCCCTCATGAGGCGCCCCAGGAGGTATGGCGGGTTCTAGCCCTGGCCCGCCACCCAGCAGAGCCTTGCAACAAGCCAGATGACCCCCACTCCATGAGGTCCTCCATTTTCCACATCCTTACTTCTCTCTGGTCAGAACTCCACCCAGCAGACCAGCCTATCACAGCCCAGCTCAGTGAGTTCCACCCTGCAGCAGGCTTTTGTAAATCGGGTTCAGGTATGCCCATCCAGAGACTCACAGACATGGGGCAGAGCTGCTACTGGCTCTCCCCTGTGCCCAGCCGCTCACGAGGCACCCAGGAGGGATGGCGGGTTCCAGCTCTGGCCCACCACCCCAGTAGAGCCTTGCAACAAGCCAGACAACACCCCACTCCATGATGGCCTCCATTTTCCACATCCGGACTTCTCTCTCTTCAGAACTACACCCAGCAGACCAGCCTATCACAGCCCTGCTCATCGAAGTTCCACCCCTGCAGCAGTCTTTTTTAAATCCGGCTCAGGTATGCTGGTCCAGAGACTCACAGACATGGGGCAGAGCTGCTACTGGCTCTCCCTGTGCCCAGCCGCTGACAAGGTGCCCAGGAAGGATGGCGGGTTCTAGGCTTGGCCTGCCACCCCAGCAGAGCCTTTCAACAAGCAGACGACCCCCCACTCCATGAGGTCCTCCATTTTCCACATCCTTACTTCTCTCTGGTCAGAACTCCACCCAGCAGACCAGCCTATCACAGCCCGGCTCATCAAGTTCCACCCCTGCAGCAGTCTTTTTTTAAATCCGGCTCAGGTATGCTGGTCCAGAGACTCACAACATGAGGCAGAGCTGCTACTGGCTCTCCCTGTGACAGGCCCTCATGAGGCGCCCAGGAGGGATGGCGGCTTCTAGCCCTGGCCCTCCACCCAGCAGAGCCTTGCAACAAGCCAGATGACCCTCCCACTCCATGAGGGTCTTCATTTTCCACATCCAAACTTCTCTCTCATCAGAACTCCACCCAGCAGACCAGCCTATCATAGCCCGGCTCACGCCGCCGCTTGTGGCCGGGCAGTTCATCAATAAATGCTGGACTTAGAGATGACTACAAGAGTAGCTACCTGCACGGTAGAGCCTGGCAAGCTACCTGTGTTTTATTTGATATGCCAAAAACCAGTAACAATTATAGACCTCATTCCGGAATGCACTGAGGCTCTTCATGTTCCTGGAGCAAGCAGATGCATTTGGGCTCTACTAGCATGAGACAGGACATATGGAGATGTTACTGGGGCCTGCTCAGGCAAATCGATGATGAATGGGAAGACATTGAGAGTGATGCAGGTTCATTTTGACATCCTCAAGCACAGATGTGCTAGGTATCCCTTGTGAAGTGTCCTCCCTTCCTTAGAGCACTTTGCATCCTCTTGCTTCTCATTTCTACATGATGACAGCATGGCAAACCTGGTCATGGAGTGCCTCTCCAACAGACGCCTGGAATGCAGCAGGATCTAGGTATGTGCTGGCGAATTATCAATGAGGACGACTGCTGTGAGAGATTGTGATATTGGGACAAACGCTGGAGCTGCACTTCTTGATACTGTGGTGGCATTTGGGCACACTCCTATCTTTTGGCTTCCCATGAGGAGGTTGCTTTAAACCCCATCTGCCAATGTGGGTTCCGTCCACTGTCCATAGGATGCAGAAAGTTACCTTTATCTCACAGAACTAGCAAACACAGCTCCTGAGTTCTGAAGCTTTCTGAACCTACTTCTGTATGCAGCCAGCAGTCACTTTCCAGTCTCCTCAGTAACAGTGAGCACATAGCAAACCAGGGTGGGCCAAAGGTGCAACTAAGACAATGATTCCTGCAACAATGTCCACAGTCAGATTTTCAATCCTGTGCAGAGATCCTCAAGGTTTCCTTATTTCCTCTTACCCCTAACTGTTACAGTACACTGTTGCCCAGAACCTCTGCATCTTGCATGGAGTTACCTCCCTGTAGGCCACTTTGTAGAAAGGGGCAGAAAACAGTTTGGATCTGTGACTCTATGTGGCAGTATATCTCACCATATATTCTATGTTAGCTGATATAAATATTTTCTCTCATGCTACCACAATCATCATGGGACTAGACAGATCATACTAGTATTTTACCTGGCTATGTTGGATCTCTAAGTATAATAGTTATAATTCGATCAGAGAGAAATGCTGTTTGCCTCCAAGCAAGCCAGCATGGCTCTCTAATAAGTCTAAAGGCTAATATCCAAAACAACTACGAAGCAAAGATGAGAATCTTGTGAAGGCTTGGAGAAATATATACCTGGTTGTTGAATATCCATGGTACAGATATATGCCTTTCCCCTATTCTCCATAGGGCCTTCAGGCACACTTCCAGGGCAGACCTTGGCTGGGGCAATATTAACATTTCAATAGGACTAGGTGAGGTCCTGGGAGAAGAAAACCTGAAGGGATTGGCTTTAACTGCTATTCATTGATGTGAACCAGTCAGGGATGAAAAGATATAAAAGCAGTAGCCTGCTCTCCTCTCTTCTCTTCTCTCTCTTTCCCTGCCTGCCAATCCTTGACCCTGCTCTTTTAATCTCAGGTCTCTTCTCTGTTGGGCCTTAGCACCTGGTAGCAGCCATCTTGGCCCAGGACTCTAAACCTATTTGTGGCCAGCTAGAAAACTAAAGTTTGGTGTTTCCTATTGCTGAATTGTATACCAGAACAAGCTAGAGAGTAAAAGCCTTTTCTGAAACTTTGCTGGATTCACAAGTCTTTCTCTGTCTACCAGCTGCCAATCCCCTGGAGCAACAAGGGGATTCCTGTCTGCAGAGAAATGATGTTTTGCCCCACACAAAATCCACGAGCAGGGCCAGGGATCCTCTTCTTCCCCAGGGGATTGGTGGACAGAGAAAGATGAGAGCATCCAGAAAAGTTTCAAGATGCTTTCCTTACACAGGTTCTGTCATACAAACGAGCAATAGGAAAACCCTGAACTTAGAGTTCTGGGCTGAATCTGGCCAGGTGTAGGCCAAGATAACTGCCACCATGTGTTAGGGTCCCACAGAGAGGAGACAGAGAAGAGGTGGGAAAGAGAGAGCAAAAAAGGGACCCAGAAGGAAAGCAGGCTACAGTTTTTGTATCCATGCAACACAGATTGCCCACTCCAAGGGAGAGCAGTCAGGGTCAAATTCCCTTAGGTAATTTCTCCCGGGATCTCACCTAGGCCCTTTGAGATGTTAATGTTGCCTAGCCAAGATCTGCCTTGGAAGTGGCCCTGCAGGGTAGAGTGGAGGAGGGGTTTCTGAGATGAACTGTATCTCAAATACAAAGCTATGCATTTGTACCAAAGAATATTCTATAGCCAGTAATATATATTTTTCCAAGCCTTCTCAAAACTCATCTTTACTTCATGGTTGTTCTGTGTATTAGCCTTTGGCTTATCAGAAAGTCATGATTGCTTGCTTGGAGGCGAACAGCATTTCTCTCTGATCTAATTACTTAGAGATCCAACGTGGTCAGGCAAATACACCGGTAAGATCTAGCTAGTCCCACAATGATTGTGGCAGCATGAGAGAATATTTATACCATCCAGTATTGAATACATGGTCAGATGAACTGCCACATTCAAACTGTTCTCCTTTTATCTACAAAGTGACCTGCAGGAGGCAATTCCAGGTCGATGCAGAGGCTCTGGGCAGCAGTGTACTAAAATACCTGTCCTGTTCCTGATTTTGTCAGGGAACCCAGAGTTCTCTGACACCTAATCCTGAATTACTCAACCCTCCATCTTCTTCACAAATTCCATGAACTTGGTGGGCTGAGGTTTCCAACTGTACAAGCTAACAAAATAAATTTCCCCAGATTCAGAACAATGGTAGAAGATCAAGATTGCAGTCAAAGACATGGGTGGCTTCTGCTCACAATGGCTGCAGCTGCCAGAATATGCTTTTCTGACTAGTGATCGCTGCTGTCTCATGAGGCCCATGTCCCTCTGGGAGATGTGGGAAGGGTGGGAGGACATCTTCACATACTCTAGCTTCTATGATGGAGCAAGACATGAGCTGGAGATCCTGGATCTATGGAGGAGAACACTCCCCTGGGGTTCCTGGGACCATATGTCCACTCAAATGGACATAAACGTCCCATCTTTGATGGTGACTCAGATGCATCATTCAAAGCAGCTGCTGTACTCATGCCATTAAAAATATTGTCAGTAGTAAACACAATCAGAGCTTGCTCATGAGTATGTGCAGGAGGGTACAGAAGCTCAAGAAACACCTTCCAGCAGACATAGTGCTTCCCTCCAAGGAAACATTCAGGTTCTGCTTAAGCTACTGATAAGGGCTACTGTGGTCACTCCTTCCAGAGTGCCCCTCAGGGAAGCTGGCCCAGTGGTTATTCAACCCAGTTTAATTCATTTCTCCAGTGATCATATACCCCACTGTGTGTGCTAGAGCTGTGTTCTTTGGGCAGGGTGATAAGTCTGGCACAGATGGCTCTGCCATTACAGAAGCTTTATTTCAAGTGACTAATCTATCCATTTTTAATAGAATCTTTAGTCTCATTGAATAAATGTGCTTATGTTAGGGTTATGAAAGATCAAGTTTATTACTTACCACTGAAGTCCATCTGGGACTGATTTCTGTGTATTGTTAAATCACACACGCAATTAGTTGAAGGATAATCTTTCCTCACCTGATTTGACTGTGATCTTTACCATAAATAAGGTGATTCTTTGTGTAAAGTGTTGTGTCTGGATTTTATTTAAGATTCAGTTGGATAGTTTGCTCACTCACGAGTCTAAGGCACATTATATGGATTAACACAACCTTCTTATATGACTTGAAATCTGGTATTATAAACTTTAATTTTATTTGTGTTCTGAATTATTTTGGCTCATCTCAGCCCTTCACATTCCTGGGAGAATTTTATTTATTTATTTATTTATTTATTTATTTATTTATTTATTTATTTATTTATTTATCTATTTATTTTTGCTTGTTGGGTCACACCCGGCGATGCTCAGGGGTTACTCCTGGCTCTGCACTCAGAAATTACTCCTGGTGGTGCTCGGGGACCATATGGGATGCGGGGGATTGAACCCGGGGGCATGGGCCGGCCCTGTGCAAGGCAAACGCCCTACCCACTGGGCTATAGCTCTGGCCCCTGGGGAGAATTTTAGATCAGTTCATTGATTCAGGCAAATGATACTGGTGCTTTTGTTTTTTTTTTAAATTTTTTATTATATCACCTTGAGACATACAATTACAAGGTGTTCACAATTAGTTCTTGATAATACAGTATTCCAGCAACCATCCCTCCAACAGTGCCCCATTTCCACCACCAATGTACCCCACCTCCCCCCACCCACCCCCAGTCTGCCTCAACAGCAGGTAGCCCTGTTTCCTCTCTTTTGTCTGTCTCTCTCTGTCTCTGCATCTCTCTCCCTCTTGTTTTACACATTGTGACTAGCCCTGCAGATATTTAGAGTTTATCACTTAAGTCTCTTTGTGTATATTCAATGGTGAGTTTTAATCTGCCAGTACCATTTCCCACATTTAGTAAAACACTGGTATCTATTTATACCCTATTAATGAATGCAGTCATTATATATCTGTCCTTTTCCTTCTGACTAATTTCACTCAGCATGATACTCTCCATGTACATCCATTTGCAGGTAAATTTCATAATTTCATCTTTTCTGACAGCTGCATGGTATTCCACAGTATAGATGAACCACAGTTTCTTTAGCCAGTCCTCTGTTCTCGGGCATTTAGGTTGTTTCCAGATTCTAGCTATAGTGAATAGTGCAGAGATGAATAAAGAAGTACAGATAGTGTTTCTGCTATGCGTTTTTCGGTGTCTAGGGTATATTCCCAGGAGTGCTATTGCTGGATCAAATGGGAGCTCAATGTCTAGTTTTCGGAGGAATGCACATATTGTTTTCCAATAGGGCTGGACCAGTCGGCACTCCCACCAACAGTGGATGAGAGTCCCTTTTCCCCCACATCCACGCCAGCACCGGTTGTTCTTGCTGTTTTGGATGTGTGCCAGTCTCTGTGGTGTGAGATGGTACCTCATTGTTGTTTTGATTTGCATCTCCCTGATGGTTAAAGATGAAGAGCACTTTTGCACTTTTTCATATGCCTTTTGGCCATTCAAATTTATTCTTTTTGGAAACTTCTGTTCATTTCTTCTCCCCATTTTTTGATGGGGTTGGCTGTTTTTTTCTTGTGAAGGGCTAACAGTGCCTGATATATCCTGGATATTAACCCCTTGTCAGATGGGTATTGGGTGAATATCCTTTCCCACTCTGTGGATTGTCTTTGTATCTTGGTCACCTTTTCTTTTGAGGTACAGAAGCTTTTCAATTTTATATAATCCCATTTGTTTATCTTTGCTTCCATTTGCTTGGTCAGTGCTGTGTTGTCTTTAAAGATACTTTTAGTTTTGATGTCGTAGAGCGTTTCTCCTATGTTTTCTTCGATGTACCTTATAGATTCATGTCTGATGTTGAGATCTAGAATCCATTTTGATCTGACTTTTGTGCATGGCGTTAAAAGGAGGTCTAAGTTCATTTTTTTAACATGTAGCTGCCCAGTTTTCCCAGCACCATTTGTTGAAGAGGCTTTCTTTGCTCCACTTAATATTTTTTGCTCCTTTATCAAAGATTAAGTGGTTGTATATTTGAGAGTGTGTTTCAGGATATTCAGTTCTATTCCATAGGTCTACGGGTCTGTCTCTATACCAATACCACACTGTCTTAATTACAACTGCTCTGTAGTAGAGCTTGAGGTTGGCGAAAGTGATACCTCCCATCTTCTTTTTCCCAAGGATTGCTTTAGCTGTTCGTGGGGATTTATTATTCCATACAAATTTCAGGAGTGTTTGTTTGTTCAATTTCTTTGAAGAACATCATGGGTATCTTTATAGGGACCGCACTGAATCTGTATAAAGCTCTAGGAGAGTATCACCATTTTGATAATGTTAATCCTTCCAATCCATGAGCAAGGAATGTGTCTCCATTTCCTCAGGTCTTCTTTTATTTCCTGAAGTAATGTTTTGTAGTTTTCTTTGTAGAGATCCTTTACATTCTTTGTCAAACTGATTCCTAGGTATTTGATTTTCTGCGGCGCAATTGTGAATGGGATAGTTTCTTTAATGTCCCTTTCTTCTCTTTCGCTGTTTGCATATAGGAAGGCCATTGATTTTTGGGCATTGATTTTGTACCCTGCCACTCTACTATAGGAATGTATTATTTCTAGGAGCCTCTTGGTAGAGGTTTTCGGGTTTTCCATGTATAATATCATGTCATCTGCAAATAGTGATAACTTGGCTTCTTCCCTTCCTATCCCGATGCCCTTAGTGTCTTTTTTCCTGGTGCTTTTGTTAGGTGTGCATCGAATCTCTGCATTCATATGGTTTTGCAGACCTCCTCCTCTCTCTTCTTATAAGCACCAGTTGTGGAAAGGGAAATTTATAAACCTACATTTATAGACCCGCATGGAGAAGAGAGAATTATAGATCAGTGTATCTGAGCTTGTGAGTATGAATTTCATATAATATATGAGACCCTGACTGGCCTTTGCCAAAGCTACCCAAGACTTTATACTATTTTTCATTCCTGTGTATACATCAGGGCATGGGAGGGCGGAGAAGGGAGTGCTCAGGGAACGTGGGAGCAGTCCTGGCAGCACTAGGTCAACCTGATTGAGCAGTTGAATGTGAGACCTGGTGTTGTGGTGCTGCTAAGGCCCAGAAGTTCTGGGGTTACTGGTTGTGCTTGAGAGGCCATGTGGTGTCAGGGATTGAACTTGGGTCCTAGCACATGTAGGAAGCATTCCTGAGAAAACCATATCCCTGAAGCTTTTTTTTTTGAAATATCACTTGATCACTTGACATTCTGTTATTCATTGATTTGCTTGAGTGCACCAGTAATGTTTCCATTTGTCCCTGTCATGTGCCATTTTAGCCCAATGGCATCTGTTTGGTCCAGGAATATGAAGAGCCTCAAACAGTTCATTCAGGGTCTTGATGAAGAAGTGTGGCCTCTTGTAGGTGGATGGCCACGTGATCTTTTGAAGTCCCTTGGAATACAGTCTGTAACAGCTCTAGTCCAGTGGTCATCTCCAAGTCACATTACATGTCCTGCCCATCTGATTTTTGAAGGCTTGGCAAACGAGACAGTGTCCCTGACAATCAATCGCCAATGGAGGTCAGAACTCCGAATTCCTTCTCTTACTTGAGTGAGGCATGATATTCCAAGCATAGTTCTTTCGATTCCTCTTTGGGAGGCCTGAACAGCTTTGTCATCCTGCTTTTGTAGGGCCCAGGTCTCTGAGGCATATGTTAATTCAGGGAGAATGGTGGAGTTGAAGAGATGTGCCTGGAGCCGGAGGTTCTTTGTCCTTTTAACATTTCTTCCACACTTTTGAAGGCATTCCACACTGCTCTCTTCCTCTTGTACAGCTCAGATGCTAGGTCTTTTGTCATGTTGAGTTCTTGACCTAGGTACACATAACTGCTACACTCAGAGATGCTTGTTCCATTGAGAGTGAATGAAGCATCTGGAACTAGTTTGTTTTTATGAACATTTTTTGTTGAGATTCAGCTGTAGACCTATCTTTCCACATTCATGGTCGAATTCAGCCAGCATTTGTGTCACTTGGTTATTATTTGGTGTTATTAGAACAATGTCTTCAGGTATTTGCCTACCATCTATCTTCACTCCCATTCCTTCCCATTCTAACTGTCACATGATTAAAGGGATAGAAATGGGGGAGACTGAAGAGATGGAAATGGGGGAGCCTGAGGGGATGGAACATGGTAAGGCTGAGGGGTTGAAGATGGGGAAGCTGAGGAAGGAAAGGGGGGAAGATGGAGGAAGCTGAGGGGAGGAAATGGGGGAGGCTGGAAGAGATGGAGATGGAGGAGACTTAAGGATTGGAGATTTGGTAGGGTGAGGGGATGAACTTGGGCGAGGCCAAGGGATTGAGATGGGGGAGGTTGAGAGGATGGAGATGGGAGAGATTGAAGGGATGGAAATTTGGTAGGATTAGGGTATGTAGCATGGGGATCCCTAGGAATGGAGATGTTAAAGGCAGAAAAGATGGAGATGGGCCTTTTATGCCTTAGCAGGCTCACAGGAGAGAGTGACAAAAGTCAGTAACTCTCATGTCAGTTGGAATCCCTAAGTGTGGGTCTTTCCTGAGAGGGCAACCATGGTCCTGTGTGTCCTTGGGAACTTCCTGGCCAACTAGTAACCAGGAGTCTGACTGTGGTTGCCCTAATTGGCATGCTGATTGTTATTGATTGTTCAGGGCTCAGACCTGCTTCCCGAGGACTCTGTGATGCTATGCTCACAACTGCTTCCTTTGAGTTCCTGCTTCCTGTTTGATTTTTCTGATCAGCTCCCTTGTGACCTAGATCAGTCTATTTATTTTGTCTTAAGTTTGACAAATTTGACAATAGCGGGAGCACCTCTGAATGATACCTCTTGTGGACCCCTATGTGCCCCTCAGATGAGTTTGTCCCTCTGGAACTCCCTTTATTAACAAGCTGCTATGCTCTTGCAGAGCTGACTCCTGCCATGGCAGTTGTGGATGTGTGTGGAGAACTACACTGTCCAGTTCCTTGGACAGTGTTTCCCCATTGCAGTGTGTGTGCCTCTTTTGGATACTTAGCTCTTAGGGTTTCTTCTTCACTCTCACATTGTTAAACTAAAATTTTTTTTTAGTTTTAGTAACTGGTGCTGTAGCTCTTTCTGAACACACCTGTGATCTGTTGTCATTTGACCCGAAACAGTAATTTGGAATGGTGGACCTTATCAGTCAGTTTCTGAACCGTGAGGGGAGTACCAGGAGTTACAGGGACACTAGGAGTGTAGTGAGGTGACCAAGATGAGAGTCCACAGTGAGCTCTGTGCTGCTTCTCCGGGAAACGTGCACTGCTGCACAATAGATAGCTGATTTAATGGTGATGTCATGACTGTGACTCTGGCTGTGGCTGTAGCTTTAGTTGTGACTGTGATTGTGACTGCGGTTGTGACTATGGTTGTGGCTGTGGTTGTGGATGTAGCTGTGTTTGTGGCTGTGGTTTTGACTGTGACTGTTGTGGCTATGATTGTGGTTGTGTCTGTGATTGTGGTTGTAGTTGTGGCTGTGAATTTGGCTGTGCTTGTGACTTTGTCTTTTGTTGGTGTTTTTGTGGTTGTAACTGTGGCTGTGGCTGTGCTTGTGGCTGTGAGTTTTATGACTGTGTTTTGGCTGTGACTATGGTTTTTCATGGGGTGCTTTCATGGGGTGATGAGCTAGAGATGGTTCATGGTCCTTGCCTTGAGTCCTGAACTTGCTTCCCTGAACGTCTGCTTCCCTAGGAACAGGATTACAAGGAAAGTGCTCCTGAGAATGAAATAAATAGCTGAGAGGATGGAGTGTAGCTGCTCAGCATGAGTGTTGCTTAGGGAACTGCTTTCCCTAAGTCCCTTGGAGTGAGAAATTCATTCTTATTCCAGAAGAATGAAGAACATATCAGCAAGTGTCAGGGGAACCAACTGAACAGGCTCTTTTATTATGAATGTATCTGAGAGCTGTCACTGTTCAGAAAAGCATCAATTTGGGCTGAGGGCAGCTGTGCCCATCTATGTGGAATCATAGTTGGGCCTGTCCTGGTGGCATGACTGCCTGGATTTGATATGAATTCAGAGTAACAGATGAAGTGACATTTGCACCAACAATGCTCAGTGTGTGAGGAGTTTGCCACGGTGTCCACCCCTAGTGGGTCCCAATGCCATCATACTATTCACATGGGTTTCCTATTCTGCTTAGGGTTTTCCCTGAAAATAAGAGTACTCATGGACCCTGATGTGGGCTGTGGCAACTAGATTGGTTCTGAGCACCTGGCTCCACAGCCCTGGATGGAGAGGCCCCTTCGGCCTCTGACCCGCTGCCACCCCCTAATTCTACTTGGTACTTGAGTATATGACTCTGGGGGCGGGAAGGTCTCACCCACTGTACTAGCCTAGGCCCTTTTCAGTGAATTTGCTTTGGGATGTGCTCACTCTAAATCTTCCTGTAGGGGCTGGAGCGTTAGTCCAGCGGGTAGGGTGTTTGCCTTGCATGCAGCCGGCCCATGCCGGCCCTGGTTTGATCCCCGGCATTCCATATGGTCCCCAAGCACTCCCAGGAGTAATTCCTGAGTGCAGAGCCAGAAGAAACCCCTGAGCATTGCCAGGTGTGACCCAAAAATCAAAAAAAAATAAAAATAAGCGCAAAAAAAATCTTCCTGTAAACACTCAGGAATTATCTTTAGGGCCTCTCCTGTGAGGCCTTATTGGGCTCCACAGGTTCACTGCTGATATTCCATTGGGAATAGGATGAGTCCTGCTGCCCTGCACTGCAGCACAAGGATTGAACTATTCAGATTCCCGACCCAATTTATGACCAGACCCTAAAACTCCTCTGTGTCTCCTCCTTGAAGACCATATGACATGGGTGTGCACAGACTTGGCTGCAACTATGAAGACAGAAAAGTCCAGGAACAGATCTACAATCCATTAACAAGTGCTGCTCACAGAGTTGTTAGGGAGAGAGGGGCCCTGGATCCTTGGGGAGGTGGTACTGAGCTGGTTCTTCCCTATGCGCAGGTAGTACCTGAGTGTGTGAAGGAAGAAGCCTGAGAAGGTGCAGAAGTCAAGACCTGATGCCACTTGGTGAGGGGCTGGTGTCCCTTGGATCCTGCATCCCACATTCAAAAGAAAGCAGGGTTTTCTCTCTGGCCCTCATGGTGAGTGCCCATTCCTTCATGAGATCTCTTCTAGAAAGACCCACAATGCTGAGCAATGTGAGTCCTTCCAGTTAGGTGGCTAAAGAGTGAGGAAGAGACCTGCAGAGTACCAGGTCTCGGCAGAGCCTTGAGGCCAGGAAGGGTTACCCAGGTCAACCCCTTGTCCCTGCACTCTTTGGACCTTTGAGCTGTTTCTCTGTTCTTTAGGGCTGGCAGTAAGAGAAACTGGTTAGTATTTGGTATTGCTTTTTCAGAGGAAACCCGACGAGACCCAGGACCATGATATGAACACCCCAAGAGGGACTTCAACAGGACCTAAGAGGAAGACAATCAAAGTGAATTACTGGGTCACAGGCCCTGAGGTCCATGCATTGAAGAACCAGGTGCAAAAGTCCCCTTCAACCCAAGCTGGTACAAATGGTATGGTTTCACTTAATGCATTAGTTGATCTGGGATGGGCTGATTCCTGCTGTGTGTGTGGGACCAAAGACAGACCAGTATGCCCTTGAGTGGCCTAGTTTGAACTGAAAATATGGGGTTAGAACTATAGTATAGAGGTGTAGATGCTTGCCTTGCACACACGACTGACCTAGGTTTGATCTCTGGCACCCTGTAAGGTCCCCTGAGCCTGCCAGAAGTGATCCCTGAGTGCAGAGTAAGGAGTAAGCCCAGAGAACCGCTGATTATGGCCCCAAAGTCAATATACATGTATAACAAAAAAAAAAGGTTACAGGTTGTTCTTAGAAGGGCCAAATTGTTCGCTTGTTTGGTGGGGATACTGTGCCATAACCAGCAGAGCTCAGGATTATTGTTTGGTGATGACGCTGGGCCATAACTAGTAAAGCTCAGAGTTGTTGTGGTTTGCTGAGGATGCTCGACAGTTAACCAGCAGAGCTCTAGGGTCACTCTTTTGCATTCAGCTGATCCCAGTTCAGCTCCTGGAATCACAGCTACATACAAGGCAAGTGCTTTATCCACTTACTATCTCTTGGGCCCAAGACTGCAATTTTTAAGGTCCCCCAAAGAGAAATCTCTGGAATTCTGGGTGGGAGACAGCCAGGAAGGATCTGCATGGTCTGCTTTTGGATGTGCATGGATGCTTGCCTGCAAGTTTCCGTTTATTTAAAACGCATAGCTGTGGGCTCTCCTCACACATGATCAACAACATTATGGATTCATTTATTGCCAGCCAATGGTCCTATTCTCTGCTTGGGCTCCTCTGCAAATGAAACGAAAGTTTGTGTTTTCTCTTGCTAATCGCTCCAGTGTCAAATTTATTATTTTTCTACCCAGGGACCTAGAAGTCTAAAGGAATATTGATTTTCTCACTGACCAAATCAGAAAATGGTGGGGTACCTTTGCTATGCTGCTCCTGATCTCAATGGCTCTCATGACATGTGTTTTACCATACACTGTTTTTGGCAGGAAGAACACTGGGGTATAGTGAGTTTAAGTAACTTGGTCAGGATCCCTGGGGAAAGTGGAGCTAAACCTGAGCAACAAGCATTTCAGACTGCAGTGACCAGCAGATCAGCCCCTAGGATGTGCACTGGTACTGGTGCACAGGCTGATCTGGAAAAGACATGGAAAATTCCTGCCCTCTTCTCTGACTTTCCAGACTCCTGCGGAGGAAAGGGTAAGCAAACTGGAATGAGGAGCATTCCATGGACACAATAGGGAGGACAAGAGGGCAATTGGAGAGCTCAGGGTCAGGTCTAGCCTGAGGTGAGAGATAGCAGAAGACCTGGACTTAGCTAATGTCCTTGACCTCCCAGGGAACTAAAATAGTACATGTCCCATCTACAAATTAGATATTTCTTTAACTTGGATATGGGGGGAAGAGGGTGGACACATAGCTGTAATCAGAGATTACTTCTGGTTCTACATAGAAATTACTCCTAGTGGGGCTCAGGGGTACCATATGTGATTCTGGGAATTGAACCCCAGTCAACTGCATGCAAGATAAGTGCCCCCCCATATATTATTGCTCCAACCCCTTCGATGCTTCTCTTTTCTTTTTTACATCCTTCCTGTGATTCTGGGGGGTGGGATGGTTCTCCAGGACATGTGCCAGCCCCTCCCAATCTGCTGCCTGGTTTCTAATCCATTCTTCTTTACCTTTCATCCTTCTGAATGACATCGATGCATAGCAGTGGAACTGGTTAGAGAGGAAAAGGGAATTTATGGGCAAATTGTTCCCAGGCACCCCAGGCTTGCGGGCAAGCATCCAGTGTCTTTTCCTGAGGGGACAAAGTATCACATGTATCCAGGAATTACCTCTGGGGTTTCAGTGAGGGTCCCTGTAGCTCGTGGTAAGTGACATAACTTTATATGGTTTGTGATCACGAGGTGCACATGCCATTATAATGGTTAAAGAAATTAGTAAAACAGGCTGGGAACCTGCCTTGCATGACCCTTGTTCAATTCCTGGCATCCCATATGGTGATCTGAGTCCCACCAGGAGTAATTCCTGAGTACAGAGTCAGATGTGGCCCCAAAATAAATGAACAAATAAAAAAGACCTTGATTGATGTGATAATTTGCTTGATAGAAAGGTATGGGGGACAGTATAAATATCTTTTCACTGGTTTCAAGTATCTCTATTAACAACGATAACATTGAACAGTTTTATTGCTCAGGGTCTTCTGTGGCAAGCTGGTTGGTGGTTTTCTTAGGGTACAGAGTTGCAAGTTCTTAGGAATCAAGAAACCAACCAGTAATGCAAAAGGCAAGCGGAGTTTATTAAGCCAGCTAGCTAGGGTCAAGCTCTCAGGCACGCAGGCCAAGGCAAGACCCCGAGTAAGGGAAAGCTTTAGATTATATAGCCACTATTCACGTCACAACCTGCGCAAACTTAAAGAACATGATTCAAAGAACGACATTGCTCAAGTCGCACAGACAACTTGTATTGTTTGTATTGTTATGTCGCACAGACAACTTGTATTGTTTGTATGTCCCTGGATGCTCTAAATGTCAGTATGCCCTGCGTGCACCCGAGCGGTTTCTAGATAACAGGAGGGGTAGTGAAACTTTTCAAGGCTGCTGGGTTGAGCCTGCCTGAATGTTCTTCCCAAGGCCAGATGGGGGTGTGTGTGATGACAAGCCCTCAGTGACTGTCCACAGCAACATGAGGGCCTTTGGGCTCATTGAACCTGCCTGCCGCTTTGCTCCCCTAACAGTTTCACCAACCTAAACAGAACTGAAGCACTTCCTATCATGTGACTTTTTTTTTTACAAAAATACTAGTAATGACAAATCCATTGAATTTTTCTAGTAAATACAGCAGCCATAGCAGAGCAAGGACATGACAGAATTGGACATAAATTGTTACAGCCGAGCATTGCCACAAAACCATCGGAAGATGAGTAACTCCCCAGTATCTTGCTAGCCCCTCTACATGGGTAGCCAGAAATAAATTAAACTTGTCAGACATTTGAGTATAAAGGAGAGATAGCAGAACAGTTCATATAAATGTGTTTGCAACTGACCTAGATGAGATGGAATCATAGCCCTTTGCCTGGCCTGAATAAATGTTCCCTTGTGCAAATCTTGTAAATCTTAACAACTCCAACCTTCTATGATTCCTTTTCGCACACAGTACTAGCAACTATTGAATCAGTCTTTTATTTTTTATTTTTTTTAAATTATTTTATTATATCACTGTAAGATATACAATTACAAAGATATACAATTAAAAGTTCATATTTGGGTTTTGGTCATCAGTGTTCCAGCACCCATCCCTCCACCAGTGCCCATCTCCCACCACCAACGTCCCCAGTTCCCTCCCCCCCCCCCCAGCCCACCTCCATGGCAGGTTCTTTATTTCTTTCCCTTTCTCTCTCTTTCTCTTTTCCTTCCCTTCCAGACTATGGATTACAGAACATACATTAAAGGGTTGTCATGTGTATCTTTTTGCCTGTATTTAATGCTCAGTTCTAGGTTGGTATTAGTACCCTCAACAATTGTTAGCATACTGTTCCATTTTCTGTCTTACCTAGCCTCCGACTCCACACGTTTATGATAATTTCCACCTTTGACAAGACCTCCTGATAGAAGATCATGTTTCACTGACCTTGGATATTGGTATCATAATGCACATATATATTTATGTCATGCAAATAAATGCAGTCATTCTGTATCTGTCTCTCTCCTTCTGGCTAATTTCACTCAGCGTAAACTTCTCGATGTCCATCCATTTATAGGCAAATTTTATAACTTCATTTTTCCTAACAGCTGCATAGTATTCCATTGTGTAGATGTATCAAAGCTTCTTAATCCAGTCTTTTAGCTGTTAATGCAAATGCTCCCTGCCCCCACCCCATCCTTACTAGATTTGTTCTTTGGTCATGTTTTTCTTTCAAAATTGCATACAAAGACTTAATATGTGAATTCTGCCAACATAACTAATGTATAGCTAAACTAATGCATTATTGATTCTAAATATCTAAAAGTTAACAAGGAGACCCACTGGACCCAAGTGAAACAAGTGAAAGCCACTTGGAACTAAGAAAGCTCAAGAAGAGAATCAGGTGATGGGCTTCATTACACACTCCTTGTAATTCAGTTAGAGAATAAAAACCACTCCCACCGCTCACCAGGGCAGCTGGAAGGTTGCATGGCAACCCAGGAAGTGACCAAATTAGTGAGGATGGGAACTTGATTTTTGGAAATAAGACCCCATGTTTCCCCCATTATTTTCTTGGGAACTTGCATGGATAGCTCCCTCTCTTCATTTTTCCTGAGTTTAGACCTGATATAGAGACTGGTACAGAGGACACCATTCTTGGTCAAATGCCCACACTGACTATTTCAGAGAATTGCTCATCTAAGAAACAATGCACCCACCTGACTGAGCACCAGCACTCACTGTTTCCTAGGGAAGAGTGTGCGCTATCAATACATCATTTCCTCAATTCATTTTTTTTTTTAAGTATTTTATTATACCACCGTGAGATACACAAATAAAAAGATATACAATTAAAAAGTTCATGTTTGGGTTTTGGTCATACAGTGTTTCAGCACCCGTCCCTCCACCAGTGCCCATCTCCCACCACCAACATCCCCGGTTCCCTCCCCCTTCCCCAGCCCTGCTCCATGGCAGGTTCTTTATTTTTTTGCCTTTCTCTCTCTTTCGCTTTTCCTTCCCTTCCAGACTATGGATTACAGAACATACATTAAAAGGTTGTCATGTGTATCCTTTTGCCTCTATTTAATGCTCAGTTCTCGGTTGGCATTAGTACCCTCGACTGTTATTAGCACCCTGTTCCATTTTCTGTCTTACCTAAACTCTGACTCCCACACGTTTGTGATAATTTCCACCTTTGACAAGACCTCCTGATATATGTTTCACTTGACCTTGGATATTGGTATCATAATATGTACATATATATTTATGTTATGCAGGTAAATGCAGTCATTCTGTATCTGTCTCTCTCCTTCTGGCTAATTTCGCTCAACATAATCTTCTCCATGTCCATCCATTTATAGGCAAATTTTATAACTTCATTTTTCCTAACAGCTGCATAGTATTCCATTGTGTAGATGTACCAAAGCTTCTTTATCCAGTCATCGATTTTCGGGCACTCTGGTTGCTTCCAGATTCTGGCTATTGTGAATAATGCTGCTATGAACATAAAAGTAGGGATGGTGTTTCCGCTGCGTATTTTTGGTTTCCCAGAGTAGATTCCCAGGAGTGGTATGGCTGGGTCAAATGGGAGTTCAATTTCTAGTCTTTGGAGGAAAGTCCATATTGTTTTCCAGAAAGGCTGTACCAGCCGGCATTCCCACCAACAATGGATGAGTGTCCCCTTTTCCCCACATCCACGCCAGCACTTGTTGTTCTTGCTCTTTGAATATGTGCCAGTCTCTGTGGTGTAAAGTGGTATCTCATTGTTGTTTTGATTTGCATCTCTCAGATGATTAGTGATGATGAGCATTTTTTCATATGTTTTTTGGCCATTCGAATTTCTTCCTTGCTGAAGTTTCTGTTCATTTCTTCTCCCCATTTTTTGATGGGGTTGTTTGTTTTCTTCTTGTAAAGTTCTACCAGTGCCTGATATATCCTGGATATTAACCCCTTATCAGATGGGTATTGGGTGAATATTCTTTCCCATTCTGTGGACTGCTTTTGTATCTTAGTCACTGTTTCTTTTGAGGTGCAGAAGCTTTTTAGTTTCATGTAGTCCCATATGTTTATATTTTCTTCTAGTTGCTTTGTTAGTGATGTTTCACCTTTGAAGATGCCTTTAGCTTCAATGTCGTGGAGGGTTTTTCCTATATTTTCTTCAATGTACTTTATGGATTCAAGTCTAATATTGAGATCTTTAATCCATTTTGATCTGATTTTTGTGCATGGTGTTAGACACAGGTCCAAATTCATATTTTTACATGTTGCTGCCCAGTTTTCCCAACACCACTTGTTGAAGAGGCTTTCCTTACTCCATTTTAGACTCATTGCACCTTTATCAAAGATTAAATGATCATGTGTTTGAGGTTGGGTGTCAGGATACTCAATTCTATTCCATAGGTCCACAGGTCTGTTTTTATTCCAATACCATGCTGTTTTAATTACTACTGCCTTGTAGTACAGTTTGAAGTTGGGAAAGGTGATGCCTCCCATCTTCTTTTTCCCGAGGATTGCTTTAGCTATCCTTGGGGGTTTATTGTTCCATACAAATTTCAGGAGCGTTTGGTCAATTTCTTTGAAGAATGTCATCGGTATCCTCATAGGGACTGCATTGAATCTGTACAGAGCTCTAGGGAGTATTACCATTTTGACAATGTTGATTCTCCCCATCCATGAACAGGGAATGTGTTTCCATTTCCTTGTGTCCTCTTTTATCTCTTGGAGCAGTGTCTTGTAGTTTTCTTTGTACAGGTCCTTTACATACTTGGGTAAGTTGATTCCTAGGTATTTGATTTTCTGTGGCACAATTGTGAATGGAATAGTTTCCTTAATATCCCTTTCTTCTGTTTCGTTATTTGTATATAGGAAAGCCACTGACTTTTGGGTGTTGATTTTGTATCCTGCCACTCTACTATATGCGTCTATTGTTTCTAGGTGTTTTTTGGTAGAGAGTTTAGGGTTCTCTAGGTATAATATCATGTCATCTGCAAATAATGATAGCTTGACTTCTTCCTTGCCTATCTGGATGCCCTTGATGTCCTTTTCTTCTCTGATTGCTATGGCAAGTACTTCCAGTACTATATTGAATAAAAAGAGGTGAGAGGGGGGCAACCTTGTCTTGTCCCTGATCTCAGGGGGAAGGCTTTCAACTTTTCCCCCATTTAGAATGATGCTTGCTGTGGGCTTTTGGTAGATGGCTGTAACTATCTTGAGGAAAGTCCCTTCAATTCCCATTTTCTGGAGCGTTTCAATCATGAACGGGTGCTGGATCTTGTCAAATGCTTTTTCTGCGTCTATTGAAAGGATCATATGGTTTTTATTTTTTCTTTTATTGATATGATGTATTATGTTGATTGACTTGCGAATGTTGAACCATCCTTGCATTCCCGGGATGAATCCTACTTGGTCATGATGTATAATCTTCTTGATGAGTCTTTGGATTCTGTTTGCTAGTATTTTGTTGAAGATCTTAGCATCCGTGTTCATCAGGGATATTGGTCTGTAGTTTTCTTTCTTTGTGTTGTCTCTCCCTGCTTTGGGTATCAGGGTGATATGTGCCTCGTAGAAGCTGTTTGGGAGTGTTTCTGTTTCTTCTATTTCCTGGAAGAGCTTGAAAAGGACTGGCAGTAGGTCCTCCTTAAAGGTTTGGTAGAGTTCACTAGGGAATCCGTCAGGACCTGGGCTTTTGTGTTTGGGCAGACTTTTAATTACTGTTTCTATTTCCTCGATGGTGATAGGTTTATTCAGGTATTGGAGGTCTTCTTGTTTCAGCCGTGGGAGGTTATAGGACTTCAGGAATTGATCCATTTCTTCTAGATTCTCATGTTTCACGGCATACAGGCTCTCAAAGTAATCTCTGATGATCTTTTTGGATTTCGGTGGTTTCTGTTGTGATGTCACCCTTTTATTTCTGATTCTGTTTATTTGGGTTTTCTCTTTCCCTGTCCTTACAAGTCTTGCCAATGGTTTGTCAATCTTGTTTATTTTTTCAAAAAACCAGCTCTTGGTTTCATTAATCTTTTGGATTGTTTTTTTTTTTGGTTTCCAAATCATTGATTTCCTCTCTAAGTTTTATTATTTCCTTTTTTCTGCCTGGGTTGGGCTCCTTTTTGTTGGTCTTTTTCTAATGTCTTCAGCTGTGTAGTCAGGTTATTTATGTGGGCCCTTTCTTGTTTCCTGATGAATGCTTGCAGAGCTATAAACTTCCCCTCTTAACACGGCTTTTGCCGTGTCCCACAAGTTCTTATAATTGGTATCTTCATTTTCATTTGTTTCCAGAAATCTTTGGATTTCCTGTTTGATTTCTTCTATGACCCATTTGTTGTTCAGCAGTGAGCTGTTCAGTTTCCAGGTGTTTGGTTTGACTCCCTGTTTCTGTGTACGGTTAACTTCCATTTTCAGTGCATCATGGTCTGAAAAGATAGTTGACACAATTTCTATCTTTTTTAATTTTATTGAGGTATGCTTTGTGGCTCAGCATGTGGTCTATCTTGGAGAATGTTCCATGTGCACTAGAGAAAAATGTGTATTCAGCTTTTTTTGGCATGAAAGGCCCTGTATATATCCACTAGCTTCTCTTTCTTCCATTTCCTCCTTCAGGTCCAATATTTCCTTGGTGAGTTTCAGTCTTGTTGATCTATCCATCGTTGATAGAGCAGTGTTGAAGTCTCCAACTATTATTGTGCTACTGTTAATGTCTTCTTTGAGGTCTCTTAGCAGTTGTTTTATGTATTTTGCTGACCCCTCTTTGGGTGCATATATGTTTAGTAGTGTAATTTCTTCCTGGTGTACATACCCCTTAATTAATAAGAAGTGGCCTTCGTTGTCCCTTCTAACCTTTTTCAGCCTGAAGTCTATATTATCTGATACTAATATGGCCACACCAGCCTTTTTGGAGGAGTTGTTTGCATGGAGAATGGTCTTCCAACCTTTGACTCTGAGTCTGTGTTTGTTCTGCTTATTCAGATGCGTTTCTTGTAGACAGCAGAATTTTGGGTTCAATTTTTAATCCATTTTGTCACTCTGTGTCTCTTAATTGGTGCATTTAGACCATTGACATTGAGAGAGATTATTGTCATTGGATTTTGTGCCATCTTTCTTTTTGTGTTTGTTGTGTTTATGGGTTTGGTCGCATTAGAGTAGACCCTTCAGTCCTTCTTTTAAAGTTGGTTTTGAGTCCATGAAGTTCCTGAGTTGTTGCTTATCCATGAAGTTGTGTATCTTTCCTTCATATCTGAATGTGAGCCTGGCCGGATAAAGAATTCTTGGTGAAGCCTGCAGTTCATTTAGCCTTTTCGCAGTATCCCACCATTGTTTTCGGGCTCGGAGTGTTTCATCAGAGAAGTCTGCTGTAAATCTTAGAGATGTTCCTTTGTATGTGATTTCCTTCTTTGATCTTGCTGCTTTCAGTATTCTATCCCTATCTATAGTTTCTGTCATTTTTATTAAGATGTGTCTTGGAGTATTCTTGTTGGGGTTTCTTTTAGCTGGTATCCTACGGGCCTCTTGGATCTTGAGGCAAGCATTCTTTAGTTCCGGGAACTTTTCAGCAATTATGGCTTTGACAGTTTCTTCTTCATCAGGGTTTTCTTCTTGCCCTTCTGGGACCCCAATGATCCGTATGTTGTTTCTTCTGGCTTCATCCCAATTATCTCTTGTTGTCTGTTCGGTAATTGTGAGCCTTTTTTCTATCTTCCGGTGTTGTGTACAGAATCTTTGGAACTCGTCTTCGAGATCACTAATTCTTTCTTCAATAGCTATTATTCTGCTATGATGGCCTTCCACTGTGTTTTTTATTTCATTTACCTCATTTTTAATACCTGTCATTTCCTTTTGCATTTTCCTCACTTCTTCTATCATGTCCTCTTGTATTTTATTGATTTTGCATTCCATTGCTTCTTTGAATTCCTTTTGAATCCTTAACAGTTCTTTCCGAAATTCTTTTCAGATAGGTTATGCACCTCATTGGTATTGCTAGACTCATCTGGACCAGTGACTTCACTCACTTAGCTTGAAGGAATTTTGCGTTGCTTTTACCATTATGACTATTGTAGGTTGCAACTGTGAGTTCTTGGGTGACTAGATAGTGCAGTTAGTAGGTGTCTGGTCTGTTTGCAGAGTTTGGGTGGGTGGCAAGGATGTAGGAACCAAGGTTCACTGGTACCTCATGCAAGGTAGGTAGTGAGAGGGTCGCACAGACATAGCATCCCGTGCGGTTTTGAGTTTTGGGATGTTCCCAGAAGCTCAGGGGGCAAGGGTCGGTCGGGTGGAACCAAGGCATTTTGCCTTGGTTCCCGTTGATGGAGTTTCCGCCTTCCCTGT
>JAJIBD010002156.1:0-30862 GCA_021461705.1 Cryptotis parvus | reverse complement strand
TGACTCAATATGTCCTAAATTCAACTGTTCTTCACTAAGTCTGTCAATTATAACTTTTTTGATGTTGGGGGTTTTTGATGTTGAGCCTAAACCCTGTTTAGGGTTGGACTGTTTTGGCAAGGACATTCCTATCAGCACCATCTATGAATCTTACATCAGAAGTCTTGAATATGACAAGATTTGCATAGAAGGAGATCCTTGTCACTTGTCTCCCATTGTTCATCAATTTGCTCAAGCGGGTGCCAACAACGTCTCAGTAATGGTTAGAATGAGGTCCATTATTGTTACTGTTTTTGGCATATCAAATGCACCACAGATAGCTTGCCAGGCTCTGCCATGGCTCTGGGGTTCATTCAGGGGCAGATCTTTTCTATGTCAGACCATCAACCATCCAGGGCCCCAGGACAGAGCACTGAATGTGAACAAGCCTATCTCCTGTCTGCCACCTGCCAATGTGACCGAGACACCCTGTAGTCACATCTGCAACATGAGGGACAGGATAGGAGGAGATTTGCAATTAAATAATTGAAGCTTATTTACGGTAAGCCAATATTTGGATTGATCAGGACTTTGCTCCCTATTTTGCTATTATCATTATTGTTATTATTAAAATTGCATGTTAGCATACACCTCAGAGACCTGGGCCCTATGAAACAGGATAAAGGGAATGCTATTCAGGTCTCTCAAAGAGTAATCGGAAAGAGCTATGCTTTGGACTATCACACCTCATTCAAGTGAGAGGAAGGAATTTGGAGTTCTGACCTCGGTCACTGGTCAGAGTCAGGGACTCTATGCCTTTTGCCAAGGCATCGAAAATCCAGATGGGTTGGAAGGCAATACGGATTTTGAGATGACCCAACTGAACTAGAGCCAAGTACTGACTGGATCCCACGGGATGTCAAAGATCCACGTGGCCGCCCACCTACTTAGATGGTCCGGATTCTTCCTCAAGACCCTGAACGAATGGTTTGAGGCTTTTTGTGGCTCCTGAAACAAGCAGATGCCATGGGCTACCTGGCATGATAGTGTCAAATGGAAATGTTACTGGTGCCCGCTCGAGCAAATTGATGAATAACAGGATGTCAAGTGTTGAAGTATTATTCATTATTATTACTATTATTACAATTATTTTGGGTCACAGGTGGAGGTGCTCAGGTCTTACACCCCTGGCTCTGTACTCAGAGTAGGTTTTGCAGTGCTTAGGGACCATATGGGGTGCTGGGAGTTGAAGCCGGAAGTCGTTTGTGTGAGTTGTTACCCCCTGGCTATACTACTGCTTTGGCCCCTGGTTTGCAATCTTGATACAGAGGCAGCAGCTCAATCACTAAGTGCTCAGTTCTGGGCACAGTCTTTCCTCCAAAGCTCAGAGCAAGTGGTGGGCTCCATGTGGTAGCCTGAGCTCCTTGGGCTCCCAGGCTGGCAGCTTTTTCCTGTAAGCAGTGTACTTCTCTTCGAGCTGTCCTGGTTTGATTTGATGTTCCTAAGCAATGAGGCCTTAGGAGGGAACACTGAGTAGGAAGGGAGACTGAGCAGCAGAAGAGACACCTGGTCTGGTGTGGGTATATGTTCTCATGCCCCTATCACACTACATTTTCCTACCCTCTATGCTGTTAAATATATATGGGACTGGGGGTAAAATAAGCTGGTTTTGCCAAGTCTCATGGATTTTTCATGGTACTTGACAACAAATGCAGAAAAATTTTCAAATTGAGACCTTGAAGATCATGTGAAAGTTTGCATTTTAGATAGTCTGAGATAGAAACATAGGTTTTCTAGTTTCCTGTCAAACCTCAACATTGATGTTTTTTATTTTCTCTTGTTTTTGGTCAAACAACTTTCGTTTCTGATAGTCTAAGAACATAACAGAGAATTGCACAACCTGAGCCCACATCCCAGGAGTGTCATTTTATGAAAGTTGATTTCCGTGAGTGTTGAATTCCTTGTAAATTTTTAGGTGGAGTCAAAGCAGAGGTGACTATCAGCTAACGTGTGAGTATTCAGTGGGTTCTTTGGCATTCTTGGGATGGTTGGGTAGGGGGTTCTGTCCATGGAGAGCAAGGAGAAAGCTCATGGTTAGTAAGCAGGGGAACCAACTTTTATTATGAACGTGGTCAGACTTGCTTTCTTGTTCTTTCTTTTGTATGCTTTCTTTTTTTTCACACAGTCCCCTTTGTCATAACTAGATGACCAGGATATGAGGCAAAGTAAAGGACCACAAGCACTAAGGGGGCCCCGAGAGGAGTGATCCTTACTAGGAACATATGTGCCCTCCAGATAGTCCTTTAGGGGGCCTGAGAATAGTACAGCAGGGAGGATGCTTTGCAGTGCATGGAAAGCAGACCTTTGTTGGACCTCTGGCACCTCATATAGTCCCGTAGCCTAGCCAGGACAATTCCTGAAGCAGAGACAGGTGGAATAATACTGAGTATGGCTGGTTGTGATCCAAAAAGCAAAAAAAATAAAATAGCTAATTTAGTAAGCGAAGCCTCAGAAATTACAATCTAGGATCTGTGAGACTCATCCTCCTAAGAACAGCAAATAGCCTTCCTGGTAACCTTTGTTTTATTTAATTTTTTTTCCTTTTTGGGTCACGCTCAAATGAATGTTCAGTGGTAATGTTCAGTGGTTATTTCTGGCTCTGCACTCAGGAATTACTCCTGAAGGTGCTAGGGGAAACATATGGGATGTAGGGGATTAGCCTAGGTCATCCACATGCAAGGCAAATGCCCTACCCTCTGTACTATCTATCAGACTCCTTCTGCTTACTTTGGAACCCTTATTTTTAATACCACACATTGAGAGTGCAAAGGAAAGGTCAGTCTTACACTTCCACCCACCTCTCCCTCTCCCATAGACTGTGATGAATAGACTCTGATGAACACTAGAAGGTCTAGCACTTAGAATCCACAGACTCCTAGCCTCTCCCTCACGGCTCCCCCACCCCCCCGCCACATGGTGGACTTTACCAGCTCCCTGAGTCAATCATATTGAACTTCCTGAAGACCATCTTATTTACCCCTAAATTTTACTATATATTGACACAAAGTAATTCCTTTATTGTTTTTGATCTTTATAAACAGTTGCACATTTGCCCCTGATTCTCTCTCTTGCTGCAAGTTTCTTGAGGCAGCTTGTGTTGTTTCAGTTCTGACAATTAAGACTTCTTCAACTTGGAATTTTCTGTATATGGGCTTTTATATAGACACAATCACAGGAAGCTATACACAACTAAAATATGATTACTTAGGACTGTGCAACAACATTCCAGTATCTTTTAATAGTCACTGGCTTTTTTTAAATCCCATGTGTTATATTGATACCATTTTCACAATATAGACATATTAGTGTCTTCTAATTCCATCTTGCACTATTATAACTCTTTTCTTTTAGAAAACCTCAAGTTGTGAGAAGGGTCAGAGGTTCAGGGAGGGGTACAGTGATCACTCTGGAAAATTCTGCTTCATCTCTACTTATAGATCCAATACAGGGAGTGTTTCAAGAAGTCATGGCTACTAAGAGACTTTAGGGAGGAGCTCACTGCCTAAATGCCTGCTACTGATGACTGATCCCATGGTCATCGACTGAGGGCACAGTTTTTGCCATGGTTGCATAACAAGCATCAACGAAAATCAGGAAAAGGGAAACAAGTGGATGGAATGTATTTCTGTGCTCTGTAGGCACACATTTAAAAAGACAGCCTCAGACCCAACAAGAAGCTACAAAGCATCATTGATACTATCAAGATGATGTGCTATAAAATTTTTTGTGAGGAACATGGAGAGAAATTCACCTCTACTGTAAGATGATGACCGGCTCATCTGCTTTTGTTGTGGAACGACAACCACAGCACAAAGGACATGTCGTGGTTCTTGCTGAAGAAGTCTGCCAAGACTACAAAGGTAAGCATGTGTGTCGGACAGCTTCACAAATACCTGCTCTTATGTGACTCCCTTAGCACTGAGATATTTCAGTTTGAGGTCTATGATTATATGGGTAAAGGAGATGTACAGAATGTCATTCGCTAAACATGAGTTAATGATCCATCTCTACTGGATCAATGTCTGATTGTTCATTCTGACTCTCATTGGGAAGTCAAACTTGACCATGTTCTCACTCTGATGAAATTCTTCTCTAGAATCCAGTGCGTGCAAATCTATAGCAGCATTATAATAACCTCATATCATGTACATAGTTGAGAAAAATTCAATTTGTTAGAGCATATGAAATATAAAAATCTGGAGGAGGGCCAGAGTGATAGCACAGTGGGTAGGGCGTTTGCCTTGCACTCGGGTTCAATCCTTGGATCCTATATGGCTCCTTGAGCTCCAGGGTAGTAATTCCTGAGCAATGAGCCAGGAGTAAGCCCTGAGTGTTGCTGGACATGACCTCCACAAAAGCAAAAAATATAAAAATAAAAATTAAAAAATAAAAATCTAAGGGGAAACTAACATTACTCCTTTGAGGATTATTTTGATATGAGTAGCCTGTTCTGACTCCTCAAAATAAAGGAAATGTCTTTAGAAAGATTCAGAATATTCCTTAGGATGAGAGAAGTAATAGTTTATATCAAGTTTCAGGAATGGAAAGGATAAGAATTTGAAATGATTGGTGTGCAGGATGAAGCTGAAGGAAGGTTTCATCCCAAAAGTCATTAAGTCCCTAAAGGTATGAAGGAAATGTGACCTTTGCATGGTGGAAGGGATAAGCAGGTATAATTCTTCTGTCTCATTCCTTTTATGCTCAGTCCACATTTGCTATAAATGTTCCTCGGTATGGAGCTCCCTTATTTCCACTCCATGAGGATACGTGCTTTTGTGTGAAGGTCCTGCATCCTTCCTCAGTACACGCCTAAATCTGACAACTCAGAGAGGAGAAGCCCACCTACAACTCTGTAGAGTAGCAAAAAACTGAAACACAGCAAATGGATAATTCCCATTGATATTAACTTTACTGTATATACTGAGAGGAAGTACACAAGATAGTATTTCAAGGAGTCAGACTGTTTAGATTAGACTCTTAGTTCTGGCACTAAGTAGGTAACTAGTAAATGAGAAAATTCTTCAATTTCTTCATGACTTGGTTCTCCACATCTGTCTATGTAGACTAATATAAACGCTTTCACAGAATGAACAAGTAATAGCTTTTCATGAATAAGTAATAACTCACCACCCAAACAACTACATTCTTGAGATTGTTACAAGGTTTAATGATGATAATGTTGTGAAACACAGAACAGCACTGAGTTCATACACTGTGAAAGAATCCATTGCTCACAAGTTGCAAGGACTATTTCTTGCAGCTTCACGATCATGAACAGTCAGATGATATGGGACAAGAATTTTTTAATGTGGAACATACTGAATTTGATTTATATTACAATTTATATCCATGAAAACCAGAAAATCTTGAAGAGAAATTAAAATTTTGGTTCGGAATCTAAATAATTTTCATTTGCTTTCACAGTTCTGTCTTCTAAAATAGCAGGCATACTCCTGCACGAGTTTCTCAAAAATATTTCCTGGCCTCCTGCTCTTTCCCTCTCAGTCACCATAACAGGAAGAGTCATGTATTTCAAATTATCTGCCTTAGATTATCTTTAGAACTCTGATTATTATTCTATCATATTTCTTACTTATAACCAAGTTATGTGTGCAGTATTTTCACTGGAAAGGCTGTAGTCATTGGGAGGAAGATGTTTTGGAAGCACTGCTTAGACATCTACCTTTTAAGACTCCCTGGAATAACAATTAATTCCTTGTAAACCTTGATTCCTAAAGCAAAACTGACATTAAATATCCAACAATTTTTTTTCCCACAATTGTCAAGGGGGTCATGGATATTCTGTCCATACCCAATTTGATATCCCTAAAAATATGAAGACTCAACTATTACTCAATGTTACTGTAACTTGTAGAGTATTGAACTTTAGCACAACATTGTAAAATGCATATATCTTATTAATATAATTTTTCAGGGAAAGCTACAGAATGCAGTGACTAAATTGAGAGACAATGAATCCCAATATAACAACCAAAAGTTGTTCTTAAGAAAACAGAGAACAGAATGGGAGGTAAGAAATTGAAATAACAGATCAACCCATTTTTGATCCTAGAACATAGGCACTAGAAATGAACAGGCTAATGTCTACAGAATGACAGATTATTTTCACTCAACTGACCAAATCTCTGAAACCTAGAGAGACTAGAATTTGTTTTTATGACACTTGTTTTCCATTTATAGAATTTTTTCCAGTTCTTCCCTGCTCTAATTAGTAATTGACAATGATCTCTAATATATCAATCAGGAAAACCAAAATGATGCTATCTCCTATTTTAGAATCATATTTGATTGGATTCCAAGTCAAAATATCAATAGAGAGAGACACAGAGAGAGAGAAAATGAGAGTGAGTGTGAGAGAGGTACCTCATAGAGGCAGGCCGGGAGGGGGAAGGAATAGGGGACATTGGTGGTGGGAAATGGGCACTGGTAGAGGGATCAGTGCTGGAACACTGTATGACTGAAATCCAAATATGAACATCTTTGTAATTGAATATATCACTGTGGTATAATAACAAAAAAAAAGTTCAATGTACTTTATTTTTTTAGGTCTTACTTAACTTTATCATCTATACATCACTGTATCACTGTCTTCCCATTGTTCATCGATTTGCTCGAGTGGGCACTAGTAACATCTCCATTAGTCCTGTCACAAGCAAGTGCAACCCAAGGGCATCTACTTGCTACAGGGATAGGAGGAGCCCGAAACCATTCTTCGGGTTATGGAAACTGAGGTCCATAATAATTACTAGTCTTTGGGCATAAAAGTAAATAAAACATGGTAGCTTGCCAGGCTTTACCATGTAGGTGGTATAGTCTCAGTAGAAGGCTCTCAACCCGAGCATTTACTGATGAAACTTAAAGGGGAAGATCAGGTTTTCTCTTGGATGGAGCTCTGAGGAACTATGGAGTCTGGATGTTGAGAATGACTAACTGCATGATGTGTGGTTTGCTCTGGCTTCTGCCAGGCTTACTGGTATCAGTTAAAACATGTCTATAACTGTTTACTATGTATAAAAGTGAAAGAAATTGGGAAGAACCTTATAAAATTCAGTATCCTATAAAAATATCGCTTTGGGCAAGGAACATGTGGGTCTGGCGCGGGTGGGTCTGGCGTGGGTTGGTCTCTCTCTTCCGGGGCAAATGGCATGAAGGTGGAGGAAAGAGCAGGGCCCAGAACTCCACTCCGAGTCCGGCCAGCATGGTCTCTCCTCAGCTCATGAGAGCAAACCCTTGAGTAAGGTTGGACTCAGCCAGGGCTGGCCGGGTCACATTTACCACAATACAGACTAAACATTCAGTATTCAGAGTTCAGAAAGCAGCTTTGTCTGACACTATAAAAGGATCACTGTGGTGCAATAAAGAGTCTTGAAGTTGCAAGACCATGTAGACTATAGGCTTTATGCAGCATTTCCTACACATACCAAAGGATCTCAAATCATCTCTTTGTGTAAAGGAGATGAATTCCCAAATTTGTATATAAACCTTGCAGCCATGAGGCCTTTGTGCTTTCAACAATCGCTTTTAACCTCCCCTCCTAATTCTCTTGTGTCCATATAATAAACTCTTTTCTTTACTGTTGAAGTTTGGGTAGTTCTGGGAAGAAACTTAATTGTTACTGACATGTCTTCACATTAATGCATGAATTAAAGCTTGCTTTTGTTCTACAAGTCCTATTTCATCCTAAACCAGTTTTCTACTATATAAAACCAGAGTGATAGGAAACATAGAATAAATTCAGAAAATAGGAATGAAAAGTGACAGATTTTAGTACCTAAAGGAAGATTGAGTCCTCCAAGATAGATCATTTGATTTCTGGGTCTTATACCTAAGAAAGATTTAGTAGAATTGAGTGATTTGGGGGTGCAAAGCAGGAGAAAGACCATCCTAAATGCCTTTAACTCCTATCTTGGTTCTTTCATTACAATCCTTTGGTTCACAAAATCCCTCTGAGACTGAGATATAGACCATGCCCCACTCCCACACTATTTCCTTGCTTTACTTCATAAACCAGTGATGTTCGCTCTTATACCAGGATTAAGTTTTTTTTTATTTCCTGACCTTCCTTTCTACTGCACCTTGATTGAGGAGAAGGGAATTATTGGATTCTCAGAGAATTGTGACAAGCCCTCCTACATCTAAATGTTGGCCTCCTGGTCCCAGCTCAGAATCAAGGAATATGGGACACTCTTCCATTTTGAATGATGACATGGGACCACAATGTCACAGTAGCCCAGCAAGCTTCCTTTAATTGAAATGAAAACTCTCCTTTAATTGAGAATTGGTTCAAATAAACATCTGATGAAAGTTTCCATTTCACTATTTTTGTTGTAATGATCATTTGCATTAAACATTTCTATGGCACAGAATCTTCCCATTGGAACTCTGTAACTGTAGCACGAATGCCCCTTTGAGGCTTTCTCCTAATTCTGGCAATAATAGTATGTTTTTCTCTCTCTATGAATTAACTATGGACCTCCTATAGTGAATTGTCTGTAATTGCCTTTATTTGGGGCCATAGAAGGAGATACTTTGATACCATATTGGGTGCTGGGTATTGAATATAGCTGCTTGAAAGTTAAGTACCCTGCCTTTTCTACTACATCTCCTGCACTTAACCTATATTTGTAGCTTTCTATTTACTTCAATCGGACTTAATAGCCCCCTTTATGCTGTCAGCATTTTATTTCTCATTTAGTATGAATAGTATTCAGTTAAGTTTTTATATGTCGTGATTTTGCTCATTCATGTGCTCATGAATGAGTTTGCTCATTCATGTGTTCATGTTAATTCTTTGTTCAAGAAGTAACACTTGGTTTGTTTTCATATTTTGAAATTTCTTGCCTCTAGGAGAAGGTCAAGCTTCAGAGACAAAAAACTCCAGTCTGAATTCAAGAATCTTCGTAGCTTTCTGCACAAGGAGGAAGAGCATTATCTAAGGATGCTGGAGGAAGAAAAGGAGCACACTCTGAGGAAGCTGCAGGAAGCTAAGATAAGCTGGAAAAGAAAATTCAGGACCTGCAAAACCACATCTTGGAACTAGAGAAGAAATGTGAGGACTCAGTCCAGAATTTGATGGAGGTAATATATATCAGCAAAGTGCAATGAATTACTAAGTTGTTCATAACAGAGCTTCAGTAATATAATAGTCCACCCTAATCCGACCACCTATTTTCACTTCTCTGATCAACATTTCCGGTTCCCTCCAGCCCTCAGTCTTTCTCCTTGACAAGCATATTTTGAACTTCAATTATTGAAGTTTGAGTTTTGCACACATTGTTATTTTCTCTGTGGTTTAGACATGTACATAGACTTCAACTCTGTATTGCCAATGTTACCAATGTCTCTTGTCTTTGCCTGTTTACCTCCCACTTACCTTTTCTTACTTCCACCCTCAATTTGTTTTCTTCCTTTTTCCTTCTTTCCTTATCATTACTATAATCTTTGGTCACTTGTAATCTACATGCCCCTCCTCTACCTTGCATTCCTTTGTCTTTTTAGTCTATACGCCATTGCATGACTTCATTATAGGAATGGTATAGTGCACAAGTGTCTGTCAGCAGGTGATATTTGCTCCCTGTCACATAATGACCCAGTCTCAGGGGATGAGTGTGGATTCAGCACTGAGGACCTTAGTAATACATGATCTTTAATGTAAAACCCGCTGATGCACATCATGGTCCTGAAGGCAAGTATGCCCTGAGGACACTCCTGCCTCTTTCTCCAAGCAGTCCATAGTTGTAATAGTAGGCACTCCTCCAGGTTTCAGAATTCTCCAAGGAAAAGAAAAGGCTCAGGGATTCTAGACATGGTACCATGAGAATATACTCTGAAGATGGGATGAAATGGCACTGTTATGAATGCATCCACGAACCTGTGTTCATGTTTTCCTTTTACTTGAAAATGTTTATAGAGAGCAGTCCCTGAAGCAGGAATGTCCGCCGGTCGGAGGCGCAGAGATGAGACTCCAGGCACAAGACGTATTTCCATTAATATTTTTAATGATCACCAGCCGGAGGGGCATCAGCTCTCATCTTGGTGGCTAACTGGCCGCAGCTGACTGACTAGAGCTGACTGACCAGAGCTCACTGACCACAGCTCACTGAGGAGAGCTGACTGACTAGAGTTCACTTATGAGAGCTGACTGAGGAGAGCTGACTGACTAGCGCGACTTATGAGAGCTGACTGACCCTTAACAAAGGCCCCAACTTTCTTATAAGCCAACACAACAAAGGGCAGTAAAACTTAGAGTTAAGTTTACATAATTGACACTGCAAGGACATTTTGGCATTTCTACCGTAGGATTTATGGTGATAGGGAGGAGACACTCTGAGCCAGAAGCCTGCAGGTGGTGCTATCTCAGTGAGGTGAGATAAGCAAAGAATGCAACAGTTTGTTAACTTAGCCTTCCTAAGTTGCCCCAGAAGAGGAGGTCTTGTTATAAGACTCCATCTAGGGTTAATTAGCGCCAACAAGGGAATGTGCAGAAAATGACCTAGGATAGCCTTCGTCTGTGTAAGTGCAGCTTGATTAACAGTTTCCCTAGGGTTTTCTACATACTAACTCTAATTGGAGACAGTCTGCCAGAAGACCCCATGTATCTGTTAACAGGCAGTATACATCAGACCTTCCTTTGCATATCGTTAGATCTACTTACTGCTACAAGTTCCATTGCCAAGCCCCAGGAAGTACTCATGTTTCTGCATTCTCATTTTGTCTTCGCTTCTCTACAGGGTGTGAAAGTGACCTTGAGCAGGTGGAGTGGTGAGTGAATGCAGGTGAGCAGGGTGCAGCTATACAGCAACTAACAGAATGTCCCTCTGACGGCATCTCTGGCTCTTCTTATTCAGGAGTTTTGATGTGAAGCTGGAACTACCAGAGTCCATCTCTTTGGATCTCCATACTATGTATAATGTTCCTGAGCTTTACTTTGATGTGAGGAAAGTATTAAAGAGATATCAAGGTGAGTAAACTAATGTATGCCCCGAAGGATGGAAAAAATGGAAGGGATTTTAAAAGGAATTCAAGTCAGTTAATAGCTCAGAGTCACAAAGCATGTTTAATTATTTTCAATGGATCGTCAGTCCTACACTCCTTACATGACTCAGCACTAAGCACTAAGGTAGCACCAGAGCATTCTCAAGTGGCAGGACTCTTATTGAAGCTCAGGGAATCACAGAGGCAACCTTATGTCTAGTTTGACACCTTGTATAGTAGTTCGAGACTATTTATAATATTATTGAATGAAGTTTTAATCTATAGTGTCTGACAAAAACATTAATGAATTAATAATAAATAGTATAGCTGCTGCCTTATATACTTCTTGATGTGAACATTTTATTTGGTGCAGTAGTTTAGAGTCCATTTTATTCCTGAGAATCATTAGTAACCAGGACTGATTATTCAAAATGACTGACTTTGAGCACATGTATTAATTCATCTATAGAAGAAGAAAAATATTCAGAATTTTAAAACCCTTTTGGTTTCAAGAGTTTTCAAAAACTGAGAATTGGAGCTATATTGTTTCCTGCATATTAGTAACACTGACAAGTACCAAACTGGTATCTTTATATAAGTAGTATGGAAGGAAATACAGGACTTGTGTAAGTCATTTTTGATGACACTGAGTTGATTTGTCTCCTTTTACCCATTTCACAGGTAGTAATGTGTCCTTGTTTCTTTAATGAGATCCTCTTTCAATGAGGTGTTGCCTCTCCTTTTAAAACCCATCTTTAACATGATTCTAAGTAACATAATTTATAGAAATTTATTAAATAATATAAACAGGAAGGCGTTTTTAAAACTTCAAGATTTTTTCCACTGCTCTGTAAACCACTTCTCCAGGGAGTGAGATATAAGTGTACCTCTGGATCTGTACAAATTTAATTCTATTTTATGTATTCTTTGGGATTTAGTGTCCCACATGGCAGTATTCAGGTCCTCTGTTTATCAATGTACCTCTGTGATACTTGGATGAACAATGTGGTTCTAGAATTGAACTTTGTAGGCTCTATGCCTGGGTAGTCCCTTACAGTATTATCTCTCTGATCCATGTGTAAAATTTCACTTGTATAATGCATTCTTTTATATCATCATTTCCTTTATGCTATTACATTGTCAAAGGTGTTTCAAGATTATTCCCATGGTGGCACATCAGGATCTTGTGTTTTACAATACTGCTACTGAACTTTCTAGTCTCCCAGTACTGTATCTCTCATTTCCAAACGGCATACAGCATGTCAGCATTCATGTCTGTATTAGTGCCTTTTTCCAGCTACAATTTGAAAATAGCAAAATGCATTCCTACCACCTATGAAAAATTACAGTTCCTGTGCTCAGTACTCTATGATATTACCAGACTGTCATGTGTTATCCCTTTTCTGTCAGTCTTCCCATAGAAATCATTTTTACTGTAGAGGTGAGGAAGTTAAGACCCAGAGGGGTGGAGTAACTGTTGTATATTGCTCCACCAGGATCTGGTAGATTGGAACACAGGTTGATTTTATATAAAAAAAAGAATTAGTCTAGAACTGAGCATTGAATATTGGAAAAGGGATATACACGATAACCTCCAAATGTATGTATTACAAGCCACAATGTGTAAGAGAATGAAGAGGGAAAGAGAGTGAGAGAGAAAGAGAGAACAATAGAGAGTGAGAGAAGAAGCAAAGAACCTGCCATAGAGGCAGACTGCCCAGTGGGGGAGGGAACTGAGGTGGTGGAAAATGGGCACTGGTGGATGGAATGGGTGCTGGAACACTGCATGACTGAAACTCAAAGGTGAACATCTTTGTAACTGTATATCTCACAGTGGTATAATAAAATATAAACAAAAAGTAAAACCATGTTTTCAACACAGAAAAATCCATGACCTTTTGCACTCTTATGAATTTGTTTGTTTGTTTTTTGCAGTCAGCGGACTCTGGATCCAGAAACAGCTTATAATGACCTGCTTCTGTCTGAGGATGGGAAAAAGGTGACTTGTGGCCATCCTCAGAAGAAGCCACACTCCTCCAGTAGATTTACTTACTATAAGTCTGTCCTGGGTTGTGAAGGCTTCACCTCAGGACGACACTACTTTGAAGTGCATGTTGGAGAAACATTAATGAATACCCATATTATGGAGTAGGAGTTTGTCTGGCAAGTGTGCAGAGAGATATTATTGTGAGCCTAACTCCTAAGCATGGATTCTGGGCTATCTGTCAGAGTAGAGACTGTGGCAAGCAAGTTCTTACCTGGCCGCGAATTTACCTTTGTTCAGGAGCACCTTTCCATTGTGGGGGTTTTTGTGGACTATGATGCTGGACTTATCTCCTTTTACAATGCGGAAAATGGCTCCCACATCTTCACCTTCCCAAAGGATTCCTTCTCTGAAACTCTCTTGCCCTTTTCCAGCTATATGATTCTTCTTCTTTGATCATGATTCCCCCTGATATGTCAGTAAACGGAAAGTTCCCCTCATGAAGTACCCTGGGTAGATTGGAATTAAGATTTCTTTTTTTAATTTTTAATTTTTTTTATTCTACCACCATGTGATACACAATTACAAAAATGTTCATACTTTATTCCAGCACCTTCCCACCAGTGCCTTATTCCTATGACCAATGGCCCGAATTCCCTCCCCTCTCCCAGCCTGCCTCTATAGCAGGTGCCCTTCCTTTCTTCTCTCTCTCTCTCTCTCTCTTACACATTGTGACTTGCCCTACAGAAATATAGGGGTTCTCATGTAAATCCCTTTGTATGCATTTAACGCTTAGTTCTAATCATGAATATTTCTCACAATTAGTAGAACACTGTATATATTTATATCCCATTAATAAATGCATTCATTCTATATCTGTCCTTTTTCTTCTGAATAATTTTTGTTCAGCATGATAATCTCCATGTCCATCCACTTACAGGTAAGTTTCATGACATTGTTTCTGACAGCTGCATAGTTTTCCATTGTTCATATGTACCATAGTTTCTTTAGCCAGTCTTCTGTTCTCGGGCATTTAGGGTTGTTTTCAGATTCTGACTATCATGAATAGATATCATGAATATATCGGAGATACCAGGCACTAGCAGAACTTTACAGGAAGAAACGGCCAACTCCATAAAAAATGGAGAGAAGAAATGAACAGAAACTTCCAAAAAGAAGGGAATTCAAATGGCCAAAAAAGCATATGAAAAGTGCTCTTCATCATTAATCATCAGGGAAATGCAAATCAAAACAACAATAAGGTATCATCTCACACCACAAAGACTGGTACATATCCAAAAAAGCAAGAACAATCAGTGCTGGCGTGGATGCAGAGAGAAAAGGGACTCTCATCCACTGTTCATGGGAATGCCAATTGGTCCAGCCCTTTGGAAAACAATAAGGACAAGCCTCCAAAAACTAGATACCCAGCAATACCACTCCTGGGAATATACACTGGAGACCAAAAAACACGGAGACGATTTGATTTAAATCCTAGGAATAAAGATTTAGTCCATTTTTCCTTACTGCTTTTCCATGTATCAAGCAAACAATGACTGGCATTGGGGTACTTCATAAGTCTATATTAAATGACTTTATATGAAGACTCTGAAAATACAAACCACAAATAAGTTTGGACTGAGTAATGGGGAACATAAGGGAGTTGCATAGACAGTCCTGAATAAACTGCTTCAGTGGGTTTTATTACCTTTGAACTAATCCTTCAGACAAGTGGAGAGTGAACCAGCAATGAGAATTTTTATATTCTTTCATTTTGCTTCAGACCATTTGAACTGGCCAGGAGGAGAAAGCAGAGATCAGGAGAGACAATACAGCTGGTGGGGAGTCTTATGTAACCCTCTAGCTACCCCTGTCCTCAGGGGCTCAGTGTAAATAACCCTGCTTGTATGTTATCACATACCATTAAGGTTTGATGTTGTGTAGCTTTGTATAATACTATAAGTGAAACATTACTATAATTATATTACCTAGGATGAAATAAATCTTATAAACTTTAAATATATAAAAATAAATTTTTAAATAAGAATGCTGGATTAAATGGCCATTCAAGAAAAGAGAATTATGAATATAGTAATGAACACATCAAGTTTTGAAACCTATAGTCAACACAATAAAGTAAGAAAATGAATAGATTGGAGTACAGGTAGTTTACAAAAAGTCTAATATGACCTAGGTTTCAAGTGAAAAGTGAGATGTATTAGATGAACCATTTGGCTTCTTCAATAAAGATGTCTTATAAAAGCACAGAAAGAAACAAACTCTGAACCTTGAGATGCATTTTAAAAAAGTGTCCCACGGGCCGGAGCAATAGCCCAGCAGGTAGGGTGTTTGCACGTGGCTGGCCCATGTCAGCCCGGTTCGATCCTGGCATTCCATATGGTCCCCCGAGCACTGCCAGGAGTAATTCCTGAGTGCAGAGCTAGGAGAAACCCCTGAGCATTGTCAGGTGTGACCCCCTAAAAAAAAAAGCAAAAAATAGTGCCCCAAATCCCCAGCACCTTGATTTCTTTGTTTTATGTTAAATATGAGCCAGATGCTGCCAACTGTCTTTGCATCCTGGTGTGAGGGTTTCCAGACTGAATTTGAGAGGTACAGGGTGTAGGGGGACTCTCATCCAAAATACTCTAGTAAGAAGAATCTAGCTCAGGAGCACAGGAAATGGCAGATTTTGTCACCACAATTAGACATTTCGAACTAATGGCCCTGAACTGTTGACTGTGAACTTACAGCTCTTCATTGCATCTGCCTTACTGGGCATTTCATCAAATTGTTTTTATTTATTTGTATCTGATTTTCTTTTGGTTCTAGTTCACAACTGATGTGCTCAATCCTTTCTGGGGTCCAAATAACAACATACCCATTCATCAAAGAAAGAAATAGACATCTATTATATATTTGGAGATATTTATCATAAAATAATATCAATACCAGTAAGTTACATTCCAATTCTGAGAGTCAGGCTGTTCCAAAGTGGTAACATCCCCTAGGCATATCATAGGATACTACGCTTTCCTCTGGATATAGCTCTTATCTTGAAGAAGAATATAAAAATATAGGAACAAACATGTAGCCATACTGAGTCTAGGCAAAAACCATCATATCTGGATGCTATTGAGAGTTGGAGAATAGACAGGTCCATTTGCACCTGCATATCTGAATACAGCCAAAGGTACCAACCAGAAGAAATGGAAACTAGACCTACAAGCAAGAGAGAATCCAGGCCAAAGTCACCTTGTGACAATGATTCTCCCAATCAGAGCTCATTGACTGAAGGCTGCATCTGCATGAGGCTGCTCTGAGGGAGGCAAGGCCATCTTGGGTCTGTCCTCATGCTCCCTCAGACTCTTTTGGACAGAGAGATCAGCTGCTTTTTGTCTGTTTCTTGCATTTTTGTCTTGAAGCCAAAAATTGCTGCGAAACCAACAAGGTCCTAAGTATCAGATAAGAGGACCTTAGATTTAGTCAGCATTCAACATGCAGATTGTGGTTTTGAGAAAAGAAGAGTCACTTGGAAATCTGAAAGGAGAGTTAAGGGAATTCCCCTGTCTTGGGGAGCATCCAATGAGTTTATTGAGATTTATGGAGTAGAAGTTTTAACATTTTGACCAAATTTCACAATAAATTCAGCCAATAACTTTTCATGCACATTTCCTGCACTTCTTTCAATACCTCCTCTCCATTAGAAAATTTCTATACATACATATATAAAAATATGTACATACATGCTTATGAAGATTTATGAAAAAAAAAAATTATTGTACAACTACTAGTGCTGTGTTCTTTTTTGCTGTTTTTTTCTATATAAATTGCTTTTTTATTTTTTTATTTCTTGGCCTCTAAGAATTTTTAATTAATTATTTTTTATTATACCTCTGTGAGACATAGTTGCAAAGAATTTCATGTTTGGGTTTCGGTCTTACAGTGTTCCAGCACCCATCCCTCTGCCAGTGTCCATTTCCACCTCCATGTCCCCAATTCCTCCTCCCTCCCAGTCTGCCTCTATGGCAGATTCTTTATCTTTTTCTCTTTCTCTTTGTGGGTGCAGTGCTAGGGAGACTGTTCAATAAGGTGGGAGCAGAGGACCTTGTTTCTCAGTTTTGCCTCCAGCCTTACCTGATGGCTCAGCATGACTGTTAGGTACTGCTAGCCTTACCCAGACACTCCTAAGCGCGTGCCAGTGCTCTGGACACCCCATCCATGCCAACTCTTTTCAGCAAATTAGCTAGTGTCAGTCAGTGTTCAGACAGTGCTCAGAACCAACCCTGTTCCTCTGTCTTCTTCCCTGCAATTTGGATTTATTATTTTGAAGGCGTGTAGTGTGTCCTCTTACATTAGAGGTCATCAATGTGACAATATTTGCATACAGCAAATCTGCAATAAAATAATTGGCTTATTTGCCAATTGGCTCCTAGTTTTCTGTTATTATTTTTATTTTGCATCACGCATGGTGATGCTCAGGTCTTACACCTGGCTTGGTACTCAAGTAGAGTTGATTTCTGGCAGTACTCAGGGACCATATGGGGTGCTGGGGATTGAACCAAGTCTACTGTGTGTGAATTGAGTGCCCTCCTGGCTATATTACTGCTTTGGCCCCTGATTTGCTTTGATACAGGGGCAGCAGCTCAGCCACTAAGTGCTCCCCACTGGCCATAGCCTTACCTCCACAGTTCAGAGCAGAGTGATGTCCCAGTGGTGACCCAAGGGCTCCTGGGGCTCCAGCTGGTAGCACTCCCTGCTTAGTCACTCACAGCTCCTAAGTTGTCCTGGCTCTGATTTGTTGTTCTTAAGCTTTGAGGCCCTTAGAGGAACATTGTGCAGGAAGGAGACCAAGCAGCACAGAGACATAGGTCTCCTGTGGGCTCATGCCCATGGCCTATCACACACATTTTCCCACCCCCTATGCTGTTGGAAATATATGGGACTATGGTGAAAAAAGTCAAAGGTTTGCCAAGTCTCAAGGATTTCCATGGTACTTGACAACAAATGCTGAAAATCTCAAATCAGAGACCGTGAGGAACATACGAAGGCTTCTTGATTTTAGGCTCTGTGCTTGGGACCGAAAATAGGTTTCTATTTCCTTTCAGACCTCAACATTGAGATTTTTTCTCTTTTTCTCCTTTTTGGGGTCAGGTTACTTTCGTTTCTGATAGACTAAGAACATAACAGGAAATTACACAACTCTGAGCCCGCATTCCCAAGAGTGTCATTTATGAGTTGATTTCTGTGAGTGCTTGAATTCCCAGCTAAATTCTCAGGCAGTGGCAAGAGCAGAGAGGACTATCAGCAAACATGTGAGTATTCACTGGGTTCTCTGGCGTTCTGGGGATGGTCAGGTCTAGGTTTTGTCCATGGAGAGTGAGGTGGCAGCTCATGGTTGTGCTGAGGGGAATCCCGCCTATTATGAACATGGTCAGACTTTGCTTTCTTGCTCTTTTTTTTGTATGCTTTCTTTTTTCACACAGTCTTTGTCATAACTTAGTGACTAGGATATGAGGCGAGTGAGAGCCCACAACAAGTACCCGAGGACTCAAAGGAGGAGAGGTCCCTACTAGGAACATAAATGTCTCCCTTCAGATAATACTTTAGGGAACAGAATGGTAGGACTGCAAGGAAGGCATTTGCAGTGCACGCAGCAGCCTTATGTTTCACCCCTGGCAGCCCATATGGTAACCATATGGGTTGCCTCAAGCTCCTTATCTCCTCTAGCATTAATTCCTCAATGCAGAGCCGGGAGTAACCCCTGAGCATGCCAATGTGGCCCCCAAAAGCAAAATAAATAAATAATAAATAGATAGATAGATAAATAAAAGATAATAATTTAATAATGAAACCTCAGAATCAATCTCTTGCAGATTCAGTGGAGATTCAGCTGCTAGAAGAGAAAAGCAGCCTTCTGATAACTTTTGTTTTATTTAAAAAATATGCATCTGTATATATATATATATATATATATATATATATATATATATATATATATATTTGCTTTTTTGGATCACACCTGGCAATGCTCAGGGGTTATTCCTGGCTCTGGACTCAGGAATTATTCCTGATGGAGCTTGGAAAACATATTGGATGCTGGGGATTGAACCCAGGTCAGTTCACGTGCAAGGCAAATGCCCTACCTGGTATACTATTCTGTTCTGGTTACCTCCGGCCCCTGTTCTGGTTACCTTTGAACTCTCTTGTTTTTAATACCTGACATTGAGAGTGCAAAGGAAAGGTCAGTCCTAAACTTCCACCCACTTCCCACCCTATCCCCACAAAGTCCTGTGAGTGGGAATGAGAAACAGGGAAGGCTCCCTCAGCAGTTGGTTGTTGGGGGTGGTGGCCTGGACTCTCTTCCCAGAGAGTCCGGAGTATCCTGGACTCTCTTCCCTGTCTCTGGCCGTGATGCCTTCCCTGATGAACACCAGATGAACACCCAGAATCCACACACACCTAGTCTCTCCATGTGGCTTTCTCCTTGTCACATGGTAGACTTCACCAACTCCCTGAGTCATTCATATTGAACTTCAAGAAGGCCATCTTATTTATCTAAATTTTACTATACATTGACATGAAGCAATTCCTGTATTATTATTTTTTGAGATTTATGGAGCAAACAGTTGCACATTTGCACCTGATTCTGTCTCTTGTTGCAAGTTTTGTGAGGCAGCCTGAGTTGCTTCCAGTGCTGACAATTCAGACTTCTTCAACTTAGGAATTTTATGTATATAGGCTTTTACATAGACACAATCACCTGCAGCTTTATACAACTCATATGTAGCTAATTAGGACTGAGAAATTAAATTCCAATATCATTTAATAGTCACTAATTTTTATTTCAAATGCCATGTGTGATATTGGATACCATTTTCACAACATAGACACATGTTAGTGTCTTCAACTTCTATTTTGCCCCATTGTATTTCTTTCTTTTGAAAGAAAAGTTCAAGTTGTGGAAAGGGCCAGAGGATCAGGAGAGGGGTATGATGATCACTCTGGAAAATTCTATTTCATCTCTGCTTATAGATCCAATACTGGAACATTTCAAAGAAGCATTTCAAGAAGTCATGGCTTCAGTTACCAAGAGACTGAGAAAGGATGCCACATGCTCTAAATGCAAGCAGCTGATGACCGATCCCATGGTCATCGACTGGACACAGCTTTTGCCATGGGTGCAGAACAAGCATCATTGTGAACCAGCAAAAGGGGAAACAAGTGGATGGGATGTATGAATGTGATGTGTGTAGACATAATTTTCAAAATAAGAAAGTCAGACCCAATAAGAAAATGCAAAAATTTACTGCAACTCTCAAGAACATGTGCTATGAAAAGTTTTGTGAGGAACATGGAGAGAAGCTCCACCTCTACTGTGAAGATGATGACCGGCTTATCTGCTTTTGTTGTGAACGACAACCACGGCATAGAGGACATGTCATGGTTCTTGCTGAAGATATCTGCCAAGATTATAAGGTAAGCATGTGTGTCAGATAGCTTTACAAGTACCTGTTTTTGTGTGACTCCCTGAGTTCTGAGATATTTCAGTTTGAGGTCCATGAGTATATGGGTAAAGGACATGTACAGAATGTCATATGCTAAACATGAGTCGATGATCCATCGCTACTGGATCAGTGTCTGATAGTTCATTCTGACTCTCATTGGGAAGTCAGACATGTCCATGCTCCCACTCTGATGAAATTTTTTGTAGAATTCAGTATGTACAAACCTACAGCATCATGCTTAATAACCTCATATCTTGTACATAGTTGAGAAAGTGCAATTTGTTATATCATATGAAATAATATACTATTATATGAAATAATATACTATCATATGAAATAATATACTGAAACTGATAGGAATACCACCTGAACGGCAGAGCCTGGCAGCTACCCATGTTGTATTTGATATGCAAAAAACCAGTAACAATTATAGATGTCATTCCCATGACCTGAAGGAATGGTCTGAGGCTCTTCTTATTCCTGGAGTGAGCAGATGCCCTTGGGCTACACTAGCGGGTGTGTTTACTAGCACACAACAGGACATATGAAGATGTTACTGGTGCTCACTGGAGAAAACAATAGAAAGACAAGTGAAGTGATACACGATCGTGATCACGATCTTCCCGTTGATCATCTATTTGCTAGAGCGGGCACCAGTAATATCTCCATATGTCCTGTCTCATCCCAGTAGAGCCAGGGGCATCGGCTTGCTACAGGAACATAAAGAGCCTCAAACCATTATATTAGGTCATGGGAATGACCCAATATAATTGCTACTGGAATTTGGCATATCAAATACAACACGAGAAGCTTGCCAGGCTTGCCGAGCGGGAGGCAAACTCTACTAAACACCTCCAAATAAATAATTTATTGATGAGCTCTCGGCGGCAGCGGCGCTAAGCCGGGCTGTGATGGGCTGGTCTGCTGGGTGGAGTTCTGATGAGAGGGAAGTCCGAATGTGGAAAATGGCGGCGCCCGTGGAGTGAGGGGGCTCTGGCTTGTTGTGAGGCTCTGCAGAGGTGGTGGGCCAGGGCTAGAACCCTCCATGCCCCCCGACTGCCTCATGAATGGCTGTGCACAGGGAGAGGCGAGGAACAGCTCTGCCCCATGTCTGAGAGGCTCTGGACCAGCATACCTGGGCGGATTGAGGAAAAAAGCTGCAGGGGTGGGTGTCGATGATCCGGGCTGTGATGGGCTGGTCTGCTGGGTGGAGTTCTGACGAGAGGGAAGTCCAAATGTGGAAAATGGCGGCGCCCGTGAAGTGAGGCGGGGTGGTCTGGCTTGTTGTGAGGCTCTGCCAAGGTGGTGGGCCAGGGCTAGAACCCGCCATGCCTCCTGACTGCCTCATGAACGGCTGTGCACAGGGAGAGCAAGGAACAGCTCTGTCCCATCACTTCTTCTTCTTTTTAATTGATCAGAAGTGATACAAGTGATGAAATAATATAAAAATCTGGAGAAAATGGGGCCGGAGCGATAGCCCAGTGGGTAGGGCATTTGCCTTGCACACAGCCGGCCCATGCTGGCCCAGGTTCGATCCCCGGCATCCCATATGGTCCCCCGAGCACCGCCAGGAGTAATTCCTGAGTGCAGAGCCAGGAGGAACCCTGAGCATTGCCGGGTGTGACCCAAAAAAAAGCAAAAAAAAAAAAAAAATCTGGAAAATAACTTTTACTCTTTTGAGGACTGTGTTGCTTTTTGAGGAGCCTGTTCTGTCTCCCCATAATAAAGGAATATCTGCAGAAAGATTCAGAATATTCCCTTAGGATGAGAGAAGAAGCAGTTTACATCATGTTTCAGGAAGGGAAAGGAAATGAATTTGGAATGATTGGTTGTGCAGGATGAAGCTGAGGGAAAGGTCTTGTCTTAAAAGTAATAAGTCCCTCACTCAAAGGCATCTAAGGAAGTGCAACCTTTGCATTGGTGGAAGGGATAAGTAGATATGATTCTGCTGTCTCATTTCTTTCCTATGCTCAGTTCACATTTGATACAAATGTCTTTGGTATGGAGCTCCTTATTTCCACTCCCATAAGGATAGGTGTTTTTGTGTGAAGGTCCTGAATCCTTTCTCAGTACATGCCCTGTTGACAACCAACTCAGAGAGTAGAAGCCCACCTACAACTCTGTAGAGTAGCAAATAACTGAAAAACAGCAAATGGATTATTGTTGGAGGACATGTTTAGCTAATCTGGGAGTTTTGTTGTTTTGCTCACTCCCAGCTTAATCTTATTTAAGCCAATGTTCATTCTAATGAGATCTCTCTTCTATGTAAACACTGCTAGAGGGTGTGGCACTTACAGAAGTCACCTTGATTGAATAACTTCTGACTTATACATCTACTAAGACTTCTATGTTTTCTAGATTGGGCACAGCTCCTCTTTATACCCACTGCACCCAGCGTGGGACAGTTAGAATTTACCAGGAGACTACCACCCTGGCTACGTTGAGACTAAAGGTAGACTATAGGAAGGATCATACTAGTTTGCTCTAAGCAGGCGAGTATGACCCTTTCAGTACATGAGAACAAGATACTCAGAATCACCCTGGTGCAGATAATAATAAGAAGGACCTTGTGGGTACCATCTAGATTACATGAAGCTCATGAAGTTAAGATGTATTACTTTATATCAGCCCCTCTCTCTCCAGTGTTTTACATAAGAGATAATCTCGGGATTAGTCCTTGGTGTAACCTTTGTTTATACCTACAATAGGGTGTGGCAGTACACTCTGTTTAGGGTTCTTTGTTGGCATGACAACCTCCCGATTGGATTACTTTGGTGTATATAAGGGGCTGACTTGAGGCCCCTTCACTTTGGACCTTTTGCCTTTTGGTTCCTCAGCCTTCAGCTTTTTGGCTCCTGCGGCTTTTGGCCTTTTGCTCTTTGGCCTTTGCTCCTTCTTCTGGGTAGGACTCAGCTCGGGTGAGATCCTCTCTCTTGGTGGGAGACTTAGGCTCTTTTGTATGGTCTAAGTTCGGACCAGAGCTAGAGTTTGTTCATTATATTGGATTGCTGTGGAAGAGCTTTTGTACTATTAAAAGCCATTTTTGGAACTGCACCAGACTCGTGAGTTTTCATCTTTCTCCCGGCGTCCTCGGAGGTAGAAGACAACCTCTGTCCTGACACTGTCGGGGGACCCCGCGGCGTTCCCGACAGATTATTACTATTGATGTTAATTTCACTACATACATACATTTATTCATACATACACACATTTATACATACATACATGCGTACATTTATACGTACATAAAAGGAAGAACATAGACTGTATCTCAAGAAGTCAGATGATTAGATTAGACTCTTATTTCTGACATGTCATGGATAACTGGTAGGTGAGAAAAATCTTCACTTTTTTTCATAACTTGGATCTCCACATCTATGCAGGTAATAGAAATGCCTTCTACAAAATGAATAAGTAATGACTTTACCTCACCACTCAAACACTGCTTTCTTGAGAGTGCTAAAAATTTTATGATCTTAATGTGTGAAACATAGAACAGCACTGAGTTCAAAGCAGGAGAAATAATCCATTGATCACAAGCTTCAAGAACTATTTCTTTTTTTTTAATTTTTTTTTTTTACAATTACAAAGATATACAATTAAAAAAGTTCATATTTGGGATTTGGTCATACAGTGTTGCAGCACCCATCCCGCCACCAGTGCCCATCTCCCCACCACCAACGTCCCCGGTTCCTCCCCGCTCCCCCAGCCCTCCTCCATGGCAGGTTCTTTATTTCTTTCCATTTCTCTCTCTTTCTCTTTTCCTTCCCCTCAGACTATGGATTACAGAACATACATTAAAGGGTTGTCATGTGTATCTTTTTGCCTCTATTTAATGCTCAGTTCTAGGTTGGCATTAGTACCCTCGACAATTGTTAGCACACTTCAAGAACTATTTCTTGCAGCTTCAAGATAATGAGTATTCAGATGACATGGAACACTTTTTTAAAATATTGAACATATTAAATTTGATTGACATTAAAATATCTATCCATGAAAATTATCAAAAAAGTAAAGAAAGTCTAGAAAAGTGGTAATTAAAATTTTGGTTTGGAATCTAAATAATTTTGTTTGTTTTCAAAGTTCTGTCTTCTAAAATATCAGCAGTTATTCTCCTTCATGAGTTGTATCTCATAAACATGTCCTGGCTTACTGATATTTCCCTCTCAATCACCATAACCAATAGTGTCATGTATTTCAAATATCTGCCCTTAGTTATCTTTGGGTCAGCCATTATTCTATTACATTTCTTACTTATGACCTAGTTTTCTGTGCAGTGTTTCACTGGAAAGGCTGCAGTGGTTCTAGTCTACAGGAGTTGGGCTAGTAGACATTCTTGGAATCATAACTTAGAAATCAACCTTTTTAGAGTTCCTAGAATAACAACTAAATGCCTTTATAAACCTTTATTTCCAAAGCAAAAACTGACATTCAATATCCAACCATATGGTTCTCAGAATTGTCAAGGGGATTAAAGCTATTACAGTCTAGACCAACCTGACTCCCTTAACAGTATGAAGATTCAATAATATTCAATGTTACACGAACTTCCAGTGTATTGAACTTTAAACAAAATTGTAAAATGAGTATATTTTATTAATATGATTTTTTCAGGGAAAGCTACAGAATGCAGTAACAAAATTGAGGGAAGAAGAGTCCCAATGTAATGACCTGAAGTTGATCTTAAGAAAAGAGAGAGCAGAATGGGAGGTAAGAAAATTGAAATAATTGACCAACCCAGTTTTGATCCTAGAACATAGGCACTAGAAATGAACGGGCTAATGTCTGCAGAATGACAGATTATTGTCATTCAACTGACCAAATCAGTGAAACTAGAGAGTAGAATTTGTTTTTATGACACTGGTGTTACCATCTATAGGAATAATTTTCCAGTTCTTTCACTCTCATCAGCAATTGACAATGATTCCTAATATCTCAGTCAAGAAAAGCAGAATAGTGTTATCTCCATTTTGAGACTCATATTTGATTGGGTTCAAGTTAAAATATTTCAAGGTACTTTATGATTTTGAAGGTCTTACTTAACTTTATATTCTGGACACATTTATCACAGTACACTCTAGGCAGTCAGCCTTCTGCCTTCAGAAAGCAGCATTGTCTGACACTGCTAAGGGATCACTATGGCGCAATGCATGTCATCCAGTCTCTTGAAGCTGCAAGACCATGTAGATTAAAGACCTTGCATGGCATTTCCTAGACTGATCAGAGAATCTCAAATCATCACCTTTAGTGTAGGGAGATAAATTTCCAAATTTGCATTTAAACCTGCAGGCCAGTGAGGCCTTTGTGCATTCAATGATCCCTTTCAACCTCCCTCCTAATCCTTTGTGTGATAAACTCTTTTCTTTACTGTTGAGGTTTGGGTAGTTTTGGGAAGAACTTCAATTTTTACTGACTTTTCTTGACATCCCATTAACACATGAATTAAAGCCTCCTGTTTTGTTGTACAAGTTCTACTTCATCCTAAACCAGTTTCCCCCTATATAACACCAGAGTGATAGAAACATCGAATGAATTCAGAAAATAGGAATGAAAAGTGACAGATTTGTAGTCCCTAAAGGAAGATTGAGTCCTCCAAGATAGATCATTAGATTTCTCTCAGTCTTATACCTATGAAAGATTTAGTAGAATTGAGTGATTCGGGGGTGCAGAGCAGGAGAAAGACCATCCTGAACGCCTAAATTCCTATCTTGGTTATTTTCATGACAATTCTTTGGTTCACAAAATCCCTCTGAGACTGAGATACAGTCTATGCCCCCCTCCCACCCTATTTCCTTGCTATACTTCATAAACCAGTGATGTTCATTCTTGTACCATGATTAAGTCTTTTTGATCTCCTGATCCTCCTTTCTACTGCACCTTGATTGAGGAGAAGGGAATTAATGGATTCTCTAGAGAATTGTGACAAGCCCTCCTACACCTGAATGTTGGCCTCCCGGTCATGGCTCAGAATCAGGGAATATGGGACACTCTTCCATTTTGAATGATACATGGGGCTACAATGTCACAGTAGCCCAGCAAGCTTCCTTTAGTTGAGAGTTGGTTCAAATAAACATCTGATGAAAGTTTCCATTTTCACTGTTTCTGTTGTAGTGTACATTTGCGGTAAGCATTTCTATGGCTCAGAAACCCTTCCTATTATTCGACTGCATGAAGTCTTTAGTATGACAAACTGGAACTCTGTAACCCAAGCAACAAATGCACCTTTGAGCCTTTCTCTTAATTCTGGCAATAACAATAATGTTATATTTTCTATCTCTATGAATTGGACTGTGGACCTCCTATAGTGAATTGTCTCTAAGTGTTTTTACTTTTATTTTGGAGCCATAGCAGGAGAAGCTTTGATACCATATTGGGTGCTGAGTTCGAATATAGGTTAGATGCTTGAAAGATAAGTACTCTGCCTTTTCTACTAGATCTCCTGCCCTTGATACTATATTTCTAATTATGTGTCTATCGCTTCATGGACTTAATAGTGTCCCTTTTATCCATGTTGTCAGCATTTTATTTCTCATTAAGTATAAATGGTATTCAGTATTTGGATAAATTTATATGACAAATTTTGCTCATTCATGAACATAAAAAATAGTGCTCAGTCTGTTTTCATATTTTGATGTTTCTTACTTCTAGGAGAAGGTCGAGCTTCAGAAACAAAAAAATCCTGTCTGACTTTGAGAATCTCCATACCTTTCTGTACAAGGAGGAAGAACATTATCTAAGGATACTGGAGGAAGAAAAGGAGAAGACTTTGAAGAAACTGCAGGAAGGTGAAGACAAGCTGGAAAAACAAAGCCAGGACCTGCAAAACCACATCCTGGAATTAGAGAAAAATGTCAGGACTCAGCACAGAATTTAATGGAGGTAATATATATATATATATATATATATATATATATATATATGTATATATATATGTATATATATGTATATATATGTATATACATATATAACACATATATATGTATATATCACTGTATCACTGTCTTCCCGGTTCATCATCGATTTGCTCGAGCGGGCACCAGTAACATCTCCATATAACCTGTCTCATGCAAGTAGAGCCCAAGGACACCTGCTTGCTCCAGGAACATAAAGAGCCTCAAACCATTCCATCAGGTCATGAGAATGAGGTCTATAATAACCTCTATATATACATAACCTCCATTAAATTCTGCGCTGAGTCCATATATAATTACATATCATTAAATATATATCATTAAGGTGCTATGAATCAATAAGTTTCTATAATAGAGTTCAGGAATATAATTTTCCACCACCAGTTACACTACCTCTTTTCACTTCTCTTCATTAATCTTCATGTTTCCTCCAACCATCCACCTTCCTCCTTTACAAGTACATTTTGAAGTTTAATTATTGAAGCTTGAGTTTTATGCTCACAGTGTAATTGGCTCTGTGGTTTAGATATATACTTACAGTTCACCTCTGCATTTCCAATGTGTCTAATGTCTCTTGTCTCCTGCTTGTTTATCTCCCACTTGCCCTTTTTACTTCCACCCTCAATTTATTTCCCTATTTTACTCCTTTTTTCCCTTCTCGCTACTATAATATTGAGTAACTTGTAATCTACATTCCCCTACCTCCTCTATATTGCATTCTTTCCTCTTTTCAATCTATAACCCACAGATGAGGGTTACCATCCTGTGCTTGTTCTTCCTCTTACTTCGTTTAGCATGAAAGCCCCAGTTTCATCCAAGTTGCAAAAGCATTGCATGACTTCATTATAGGAAGGTATAGAAATACTGCAGTGTGACTATTCACCACCATGTGATACTTTCTCTAACTATCACATAATGACCCAGTCTCAGGGCATCAGTGTGGACTCAGCACTGAGGACCTTTATAATACATGATCTCTATATAAAAACCCCTGATGGAAATCATGGTCCTGAAAGCAAGTAGTGTCCTGGGGACACTACTTCCCTCTCTTCTCAAGCAGTCCACAATTGTAATAACAGACATTCAAGATCATCAGAATTGTCTGCATAGGAAAGAAATGCTCAGGGATAATAGACATGGCACTATGAGAATATACTTTGGTGATGGAATGCAAATAGCAGTGTTAGGAATGCATCTATATTTAAACTTGTGTACCCTATTTTCTTTTACTTGTAAATGTTTATAGTGAGCAGCTCCATGTGTCAAGCCACAGGATATTTCTACTTTTTCATTTTGTCTTTATTTCTCTACAGGGTGTGAAAGTCACCTTGAGAAGGTGAGTGCTGTGTGAAGGCAGGTGGGCACTGGTGTGGTTACATAGAGACTAACTGAAAGTCCCTTTAATGGCATCTCTGGCTCTGCTTTTTCAGGAGTTTTGAAGTGAAGCTGGAATTACCAGAGGCCGTCTCTTTGAATCTACACAGTCTGTGTAATGTTCCCGGAGCTTTTACTTTGATGTGAAGAAAGCATTACAGAGATATTAAGGTAAGTAAACTAATGCATGCCATAAAGGATGGAAAAATGGAAGGGATTTTAAAAGAAATTCCAGTCATTTAATAGGCTCAGAGTCACAAATTGTGCTTGATTATTTTCAATGGTACAGTCTCACACTCCCTTACATAACCTAGCAATAAGGACTTAGCCAGGACCATAGCATTTCTCAAGTGGTAGGACTCTTAGGGAAGTCAGGGAACCGTAGAGGCAACCTTAAGTCTGGTTTGACACCTTAAGTAGTTCAAGACCATTTATAATATTATTAAATGTAGTTTGAATCTATAGTGTCTGACAAAAAACATAACTGAATTAATAATAAATAGTATAGCTGCTGCCTTATATGCTTCTTGATGTGAACATTTTATTTGGTGCAGTAGTTTAGAGTCCATTTTATTCCCGAGAATCTCAGTACCCAGGACTGATTATTCAAAATGACTGACTTTGAGCACATGTATTAATTTCCGCATTTTAGGAACACTAGCAACTACCCAAACTGGTATCTCTGTATAAGTTGTATGGAAAGTAAAAGAGGACTTGTGTAAACCATTTCCCATGACACTGAGTTGGTTTGTCTCTTTTTTACCCTTTGCTCAGGTAGTGCAACGTGTCCTTGTTTCTTTAATGAGCTCTTCTTTTAGTGAGGTGTTCCTCTCCTTTTAAAACTCATCATTGATTTAAAACTCATCATTTTCTAATAAAATTTATAGAAATTTATTAAACAGTATAAACAGCAAGATATTTTAAAAACTTCAAGCTTTTATCCACTGCTCCGTAAACCACTTCTTTAGAGAGAAAGATATAGGTGTACCTCTGGATATGTACAAATTTAATTCTATTTTATGATTTCTTTGGGATTTTGGGTCCCATGTGGCAGTACTCAGGGTGTATTTCAGGTCCTATGCTCAGGATGGTCACCAACCAGTCACCTCCAAATACATACTCCCCTGTAGTATTTGAGTTTTTTTTTTTTTTGCCATTTTTATTTTGGTTCGCACCCAGCGAAGCTCAAGGGTTTCTCCTGGCTCTGCACTCAGGAATTACTCCTGGCGGTGCTCGGGGACCATATGGGATGCCGGGGATCGAACCCAGGATGGCATGGGCGGCCGCATGCAAGGCAAATGCCCTACCCACTGGACTATCACTCCGGCCCCTCCTCTGTAGTATTTGGAGGAACAATGTGTGACAGAATTGAACTGTGGTAGGCTGCATGCATGATAATTCTATACAGTATTACCTATCTGACCTATGCACAACATTTCACTTGTATAATGTATCTTTCCATATCATTATTACCTTTTAAGTTATAGTACCATAGGTATATTATTATTCATATGGTAGAGCATCAGAATATTGGATGTTACAACAGTGCCACTGAACTTTCTAGTCTCCCTGTATTAAAGCTCTATTTCCAAACAGCATACAGCGATGCCAGCATTCATGTCTTAGTGCCTTTTTCAGGCTATTGATTTGAAAATAGTAAGATACATTCCCACCAGCTATAAACAAATTACTATTCCTGTGCTCAGTAATCTCTGATATCAGCAGAGCATCCTGTGTTATCCCTTTTTCTCTTATTATTCTCATAGTAATCATTTTTACTCTAGAGGTGGGGACACTAAGACCCAGAGGGGTAAAGTAACTGTTGCATATTGTACCACAGAAATGGGTAGATCTGAATACAGGTTGATTTTATTTAAAAAAAAAGTAAACTGTTTTCAACACAGAAAAATCCATGACCTTTGAACTCTTATTAATTTGTTTGTTTTGTTTTTGCAGTCAGCGTGACTCTGGATCCAGAAACAGCTCATAATGACCTGCTTCTGTCTGAGGATGGGAGGAAGGTGACTGGTGGCCATCCTCAGCAGAAGTCACAC